>VSMD01030543.1:0-33471 GCA_008750895.1 Mirza zaza
GAGTCTCACTTTATTGCCCAGGCTAGAGTGAGTGCCGTGGCGTCAGCCTAGCTCACAGCAACCTCAAACTCCTGGGCTCAAGCAATCCTGCTGCCTCAGCCTCCCAAGTAGCTGGGACTACAGGCATGTGCCACCATGCCCGGCTAATTTTTTCTATATATATTAGTTGGCCAATTAATTTCTTTCTATTTATAGTAGAGATGGGGTCTCGCTCTTGCTCAGGCTGGTCTGGAACTCCTGAGCTCAAATGATCCGCCCACCTCGGCCTCCCAGAGAGCTAGGATTACAGGTGTGAGCCACCGCGCCCGGCCAGATTATCTTTTTGATAAGCACCTGAATTCAGTTGCTAGAATTTTGTTGAGAATTTTTGCATCTATATCCATAAGGGATATTCATCTATAGTTTTCTTTTTTTGCTGCATCCTTTCCTGGTTTTGGTATCTGGATGAAGTTGGCTTCATAAAGCATGTTTTATACCCCTTTCCAATCAACCTCCTCTGAGAGGTAACCACTAATCTGACGTCACCATGAATCAGTTTTGCTTGTTTTTGAACCTCATAAAAAAGGAATCATAGTATGCACTATTCTGTGTAAGCCTTTTATTCAACATAGTGTTTTTTAGATTCATCGATGTTGATGCATTTTTCAGTTGTTCATTTCCTTTTATTGCTTTTAGTTCTTCCCTTTTATCACAGTTAGTTTATCCAGTCACCCATTGGTGAAGGACACTTGGGTTGTTATTTTTTTTATTATGAATAAAGCTGCTATGGACATTCTTGTACATGTCTTTTGGGTGTGTGTTTCTATCCTCAATATCAACAGGGGAATGGTTCCAGGACCCCCACAGTTACCAAAATCTGCAGATGCTCAAGTCCCTTATGTAAAATGGCATAGTATCTGCATGCGACCTATCCATATATTCCAATAAACTTTAAATAATCTCCAGATTACTTATAATACCTAATATACTGTAAATGCTCTATAAATGGTTGTTATACTGTATTGGTTTTATTTGTATTATTTTTATTGTTGTATTTTTTTAAAATAATTGTAATCCATAGTAGATTGAATCTGTGAATGCAGAACCTCGGATAGGGAGGGCCAACTGTGTGTGTGTGTGTGTGTGTGTGTGTGTGTGTGTGTAAAACTTTAACACACACATACATACATACACATACTCATTTCTCTTGGGTATATAAGTAGGAATGGAATTGCTAGGTCATAGGGAAGGCATATATTTAGCTTAAAAAGATAACGCCAATATTTTCCAAACTGGTGATATAAATCTACATTCCCACCAACATCTTCTGTCCCTCAAAATGCACCATAAAGGAAGTGAAAAGAAAAGCCACAGACTGGTAGAAAATATTCAACAAAAGACTAGTATCCAAAATATAAAAAGAATTCCTATAAATCAATACAAAAAAAGACAACCCAGTTCTTTTTTAATGGACATAAGACTTGAATGGACATTTCACAAAAAGATATCCAAATGGCCAATAAACTCATGAAAAGGTGTTCAATAGCATTAGTAATCAGAGGAATACAGAATAAAATCACAATGAGATACCATTACACACCACCTAGAAGAATTAAAATTACAAAGATTCACAATATCAAGTATTTTTAAATGATCCAGAAAAGGAGACTTCTAAAGGAGTCTTTTAATTACTTATTATCCAGCACTTCTGTACCAATCTTATGAAGTAGGTATTATTTCCTCTATTTTACAAATGAAGAAATTTGGGTTGAGAGTGTTGGCATATCTTTTGCAAGATTAGCAAAGGGTGGCACTAATGTGGTGACGAGGTCCATACCAGACTAAAAAATTCTCAAATAGTGAGAATATCCCAATCTCTACTCATTTGCAAGATTAGAATATTCACACAATGTCGCAAGGACTCTCATCTAGCTTCTCATCAGTGTCATCTATGAAAAACATTTGCAACTTAGTACGCGTGGTGAATCATCAACAGGGTCCTGGCAGCAACGTGTCATGTGTCTATATGCAACATCATATTATAGTTTAATGGGAAGGGCACAAGTCCTGAAGTCAGAGTAATTGGGTGTGGGGCCCAGAGTTACTACGTATTAGTTGAGAGTGTAACCTTGAATAAGGAACTTAATCTCTCTGTTTTATTTTCTTTATTTGTAAAATACACCTACCTCATAGAGTTATGAGGATTGAGATAAAAGCCAGATAAGATCTTTAAGATAATTAGGCCAAGAGAGTTATGAGCCAAATTGGTGCCTCGGCTTCAAGGGTGGGTAACAAATACTTTCATTTTAGTAGTTATTGTTGTTGTTTTTAATTTCTTCTGTGAACCTTGGATAATAAAGTATTACCTATGACATCTGTTTTCAGTTCCACTTGTCCTATACAGACAAGGAGCGCTATGAAAATGAAGAGAGACCTGAGGTTCAGAAGCAGATGCTTTTTGATATGGCCAAGAAGCTACCAGTTTATACAAGAACCGGGAGTGGAGGTCAGTTCATCCAAAGTCAGTTAGAGAGGCAGCTCAGCAAAAATCTCAAAAAGGCTAAGGTCATATATGTTCTCAAACTAGCCCTTTTTTTCTCCCATCTTCTGAAAACCACTATTGAGTTTTTTCCTCAATATTTTATTATAAAAATTTTCAGATACATATCAAAGTTGAAAGAATGATATAGTAAACATCTGTATACCCAACACTGGATTCTACTACTTTACTATATTGCTTTATCACATATCTATCCACCTGTCCATCCCTGTATTCATCTTCCATCAAGTCATCTTATTTTTCTGATGCATTTCAAATAAATAGCTAATATCAGTAAATATCCACCTAAATATTTTATCATTCTTTTTTTGGGTAAAATTTACATACAAAAACACGCACGAATCTTAAGAATATAATTTGATGTGTTTTGAAAAATGTACATATCTGTGTAATTAAAACCCCTGTAAATATTACTAAAACCCCAGAAAATTCTGTTATACCCTGTTTCCAATCAATCCCACCCCACCCTACCTCATTCCCCACAGTAAACTATTCTTACAGTTTTCTACTGCAAATTAGTTTTTCCTCCTCTAGAATTTTACATAATGGGAATCATACACTATGTACTGTTGTGTCCAGCTTCTTCTATTCAGCATAATATTTTTGAGATTTATGCATATTGTTGTGTATTTCATTTCTTTTATTGCCAAGTAAGATTACATGAATGTATCATAGTTTGTTTATCAATACGTTGTTTGATACACATTTGGCTTGTTTCCAGTGCTTAGCTATTATGAGTCAATCTGCTATAAACATTCTTGTATGAGTAAGTATTTGTGTGAAGATACATCTTCATTTTTCTTAGATAAATATCCATTATGGAATTTTAGGTTTCATCTGTATGACTAGAACAGTACTTGCTGAACCAATTCTCCACCTTTTAAAATTTGAAAACAAAGGCTGTTCTGATAAGTCATCCTAATGTTTCTATAATAATAAGGAAGATCATGTTTCAAAGCTTTGTAAAGTATACTGCCAGATATTTATATTCATATGTTCATCATTTATTTATTCAACAAATATTTATTAAGATACCATATGACAATTGGGGAAATGTTAATGTGGTCTTGGTATTACATGACATTCAGAACTTACTGTTAATTTTGTTAGAGCAGTAATATCATAGTGGTTATGATTTTTTTAAGTGTCTATATGTACTGAAACATTTATGCTTTGAAATAACACAGTATTTGGGATTTGCTTTAAAATAATCAAGTAAAAAGCCAGTGGAGGAAATGGGTCAAGCAAAATGGCACAGTATTGATAATTTTTGAAGCTAGGTAATGGTACATGGGGTTCATTATACTATTATCTCTGCTTTTAGTGTATGTTTGAGAACTTCCATAATGCTTATTTTTAAAGTGACTACTATGAGTGAGGTACTGTTCCAACCATTGAGAATACAGAATTGAACAGACAGGCAAGGTCCCTTATGGAGTTTAAACTCTGAAGAAAATGAGACAGACAAGAAATTATATAATTTCAGGCAGTAGTAAACAGAATGATGTAATAGAGCAGAGGTTACAAACTAGGGATATATGGGATGAATTTGGCTCGTATATGTTTTGTTTGATTTCTAATGTATCTTTTAAAACTGAATTTGTTACTAGTTTTTAACAATTAGAATATTTCCACATACAAATCCAGATTTTTATGGCTTCTCTTGATAGACAGTCTGGCAACATTCAATTGTATATCCAGATGGCAAAAATTAGCTGGAACTAAGTAGCGGCAGCCCTCTTCAGAGAGAGCATGAATTCTCAGGTTCCCCACAATCCCCAACTGGCTGCCTTATTCACTACTCACTATCCTCTGGACCAGGGGTCCTCAAACTTTTTAAACAGGGGGCCAGTTCACTGTCCCTCAGACCGTTGGAGGGCCATTGGAGAGTGTGGCGCACATTCCACACATGCGCACTGGGTGCCCTGGATTAGTAGGCTGCTAAGCAGGACAGGCAGTGGTGGCAAAAACACCCGGCGGGCTGGATAAATGTCCTCGGGGGGGGGGGGCCGCATGTGGCCCGCGGGCCGCAGTTTGAGGACCCCTACTCTGGACCCTTAATGCATTGGTTTGCAGCCCCCACAATAGAGAGTAATAGGAAATGCTTCTCTGAGGAAATGCCATTTGAGCTGAGACCTGAAAGTTAAGAAACTAGCCATCTGTAATAGAGTAGTCCAGAGAAATAGAACCAATAGACTAATAGAATATGTATACATGTGTGTACAAATAAATAAATGTATTTATATATGTATGTGTGCATGTGTGTGTGTGTGTGTGTATATATATATATATATATATAAAGAGAGAGAGAGAGAGAGAAGCAGAGAGACAGAGAGAGAGAGATTTTATGAGAAATCAGCTCCTGTGATTATGGAAGCTAAGAAGTCCCACAGTCTGCCATCTGCAAGCTGGAGAACCAGGAAAGCTGGTAATGTAGCTCCAGTCTAAGTCCAAAGGCCTGGGAACCAGGAGTGCTGATGGTGTAAGTCCCAATCTGAGGGCAGAAGAAGACTGATGTCCTAACTTATGCAGTCAGGTAGAGAAAGCAAATTCTCCCTTTCTGCATGTTTTTGTTCTATTCAGATTCTCAGAGGATTGGATGAGGTTCGCCCACACTGGGGAGGACAATCAGCTTTATTCAGTCTACTGATTCAAACTCCAATCTCACCCAGAAACACCCTCACAGAGACAGCCAGAAATAATGTTTAACCAAAACTGGGCACCCCATGACCCAATCAAGTTGGGTCATAAAATTAACCATCACAAATCAGGCTCTTCTTAACTTGGCATCCATGTACATCTCCTTAAACCATACTTAATATCCAAATAAAGACAATAACAATGTTATAACTTTGTCTAACATGATACAACTATCTTGAGTACAACTGAAAACACACTAATCCCTTTCCCAGAAGAGGAGATAAAGTTCTTGAGTGACGTTTACTCTTCTCCTTGGTATCTTGTGACTTAAATGCTATTTAAATATTATGATTTAAAATTAACAATACTTAAATATAATGTAAAATCAGTACATCTTATGCAATAAAGGAATAAGAGAAAGAGAAGAAAACAAAGGTATTTGAAATACATGTATTTGTGTGTATTCATAACAAAATAAGAAGGAAATACTCATGACAATAACAGTCCTTGTCCCTGTCATTGGTCACATGGTCATAGCTGGTATAACTTCTTTCTTCCACTACCCATTCAACGTTACCTTTGCCTTCAGCAAGCACCTCAGCTGGTGTGGTTCTTTACCTGGTGGAGTGACTCAAACCTTCAGTTCTGAAGAGCCTGGGCCATTAGTAGTTTTGCCTGAATTAGGTTGTTGTATAATAGTTTTCCATTGACCTAATAACAGGGCATGGTAATACTAAGAGATGTCCTAAGGCATCTCCTGTATGCTAGACATACTCTTCCTTATCTCCATTGTGGGGTAGTGGTCCAATTTCCCCTTAGTTGTAAGGATCAGTTATCCCAGTCTACATCACACCTGCCTTCTTGGCCTGTTGATTCAGAGTCCAGAGTGCCTGGTAGCAGTCTTAACTTTCAGTTCAATGGAATTATTGTTGTGTGTCTCTTGGCAGAAGCATTCTTCCCTCTGGGACTAAGACCTCTAGGCCAGGAGAGCAGAAAGTCACAGGAACAGGGTGCAAAAATTTTCTTAGTGGGTCACTAAGGGTAATGGTGAGTAATGCCACTCCCATTTCCACCATCTTGATTCCTGGACCTGTGAGTCCTGGCTATCAGAGAAACAGCATCATATTAGGTCATTAAATATGAAATTTCTGATTTCAAATCAAAAGTGTAGTTTATTATATCTCAAACAAGAAGCAGTACAAGTTAATCAAAGTATGCACCTAGACTATCGACACAGTTTTGACATCTTATCAGTATCATGTTTATACCAGCACTGAAGAAGCCTGGAGAGCTAGTGGTGATGAAATTGCAAAAGGCATTTTCCACAGCTCATTAAGGATGGAATATTTTTCCTTGCAAGAATGGTCCAAAGCCTGTAAGAAGTGGTAGTTGGTTCAAGGTCTGGTGAATACGGTGGATGACAGAGAGTCTACAAGTCCAGCTCCTGTAGTTTGAGCAGCATTGTTTGTCTGACATGTGGTCACGTGTTGTCTTGCAAGAGTATTGGCCTGTCTCTATTGACCAATCACAAACGTCCTTATCATTGTATCCAATTGGTTGCAGTAGACATCCACTGTAATCAGTTGACTGGGTTTCATGAAGCTGTAGTGGATTATACCAGCACTGGACCACCAAACAGGCACCATTAGCCTTTTTTTTGTTAAATATTCAGTTTTGGACTGTGTTTCAGCACTTCATCTTTATCAGGCCATTGTGCCAAATGCTTATGATTGTCAAAAAGAATCCATTTTTCATCACACATACCAATACGGTGTAGAAATAGTTCGCCTTTATGTCATGATGTGATAGAAAAGAAAGGCAAACCTCGAGACGATTTCTCTTCTGAAGCTCATTTAATTCATGCAGAACCCTTCTATCCAGCTTCATTATCTTGCCAATTTGTTTTAAATGGTCCAATATTGTTGGAATAATAATGTCAAGCCTTGCTGCTAATTCATGCATAGGTTGAGATGGATTCACTTCCACTAAAGCGTTCAGCTCATCATCATCCACCTTGGTCTCAGGTCGCCTACATGGCTCATTTTCAAGATTAAAATCACCAAAATGGAACTTCACAAACCATTGATGTACCATAAGTTCACTAGCCACAGCCTTCCCAAACACTTAATTGATATTTCAAGCTGTCTGCACTACATTAGTTGCACAACAGAACTCATATTTGAAAATAACAAAATATTTGTCTTATCTATGTTTTCATAAAAATTGCTCTAAATAAAAATTTGACAGATAATCACAAGCCAAAATGTGTGTTTGAAAGACTGAGGATGTACCTTCACAATCAGAATAAAACAAGAAGTGTCAAAGTGAAATGTCAGAGATATCAACTGTCAGACAGTACTTGAGGAAATCGGACATTTCATACTTAATAGCCTAACATATTGAATGCTGGTTCAGAGCATATACATCTTTCTAGAGAATCTTGCCTCAGCCCTGCAAGGTATTGTCACCTATCTGGCACTGTAACTGACCCTTCAAAGACCATTTCACCATTCTATCAAGCCAACTCCTTCAGGATGGTGGGGAACATAGTAAGACCAGTAAATTCCATGAGCATGGGCCCACCACCACACTTCTCTTGCTGTAAAGTGAGTTTCTTAATCAGAAGCAATGCTGTGTAGAATATCATGATGGTAGATAAGGCATTCTGTAAGTCCATGGATGGTACTTTTGTCAGAAGCATTACATGCAGGGAAGACAAATCTATATCCAGAATGTCTTTTCCAGTCTAGGCTAAATGCTGCTCCTTCTATGATAAAAGTAGCCCAGTGTAATCAACCTGACATCAGGTAGATGGCTGATCACCCCAGGGAGTGATGCCATATTGAAGGCTCAGTGTTCTCTGCTACTGGCAGATTGGACACTCAGCAGTGGCCATAGCCAGATCACTCTTGGTCAGTGTTTTTGAGCCCGTATAACCTCTATCCATGCCACCATGGCCACTTTGTTCATGAGCCTCTTGAGCAGCAACAGGAATGGTTGGGAAAAGAGGCTGACTGATGTCAATAGAACAGGTCATTCTATATACTGGATTATTGAAATCATTCATTCTGTGCTGTGATTCATTGGTATGAATGTTTGACCTCATAATTCATATGTTGAGATCCTAACCACCAAGGTGATGGTATTAGGAGATGGAGTCTTTGGGGAGGTGATTAGGTCATGAGGGTAGAGACTTCATGGATGGGATTAGTACACTTATAAAAAGGCCCCAGAGAGCTGCCTTTCACCATGTGAGGACACAGAGAGAAGGCACCATCTATGAAACAGGCCCTCACCAACACTGAGTCTGATAATACCTTGATCTTGGACCTCCTAGCCTCTATAACTATAAGAAATAAATTTGTTGTTTAGAAGCTACTCAGTCTATGGCATTTTGTTATAGTAGCCCCAGCAGATTAAGACATGAGCATTCACATGAGATAAAATATCTTCATGCTTTTTGCCCATTCAGAGAGGTCTGTTCACATACTTCTCCAAATTTCCTTATCTCCAATTTTCCAATCAGCTTCCTTCCAAGTCCCTGGCCATCCAGCCAAACCAGCAGCCACAGCCCATGAATTGGATATGATCACATGCCTGGCCATTTCTCCTTCCAAACTAAGAGAACAACCAGGTGCACTGTTCAAAGTTCTGCCCACTGGGAGGGTTTCCCTTCACCACTGTCCTTTGGACATGTCTCAAAAAGGGGCTGTTATGCTGCAGCTGTCTATATTTGGGTGGTGCCTGCATATCATACAGAGCTATCTATAAAACCCCAAGTCTTCTCTTCCTCAATTAAGTAAAAAACTCCCCATGAGGCCATACGTGTAGGCTGGGAGAGAAAAGATAGTGTAGTAGTAGTGGGACCCATGGGCATTTGGGCCACTTCTTCATGTAACTTGTGCCTTCAGGCCTTCATGTAACTTGGGCCTGATCACATATATGCGACTTCCATTTGATGATGGAATTTTGCCATGTATGCCAAATTTTATGGTTTGGTGGGTCAAATAATATCCAGTTCATGATGGGCAGCTCAGGTCACATGGTGACATGGTTGCCCATGGTTAAACATTCAGTCTTTATTAAGGCCCAACTAATAATAAAATATTCTCCTGTTTCTCAAAAGAATAGTTATCTGTGAAGGATGGCAGGGCTTTGCTCCAAAATCCTAAGGGCTTGCACTGCAGTTCACATATAGGGGCCTGCTTAAATCTCCAAACCACATTCCTGTTTGTCACTGACACTTCAAGCACCATTTAATCTGCTGCATCATGTGGCCCAAGCAGCAAAGTAGCTTATACAGCAGCCGGTACCTTTTGCAGAACCTCTTATTCTGGGCCCCACTGAAAACTAGCAGTTCGGGGGGTCATTCAGTAAATGGGCTAGAGTAACATTTGCAAATGAGGAATATGCTGCTTCCAAAATCCAAAGAGACCCTCTAGACATTATGCCTCTTTTTGGGGGGCGGAGGGGTTGTAGGAGGGGCGAGATGCAACAATTTATCATTTGCCGTAGAAGGCATATCTCAACACGTGCCCCACCACTGGACTCCTAGAAATTTCACCAAGGTAGAAGGGCCCTGAATTTTTGTTGGATTTATTTCCCATCTTCTGGCATGCAAATGTCCTACCAATAATTTTAGAGCAGTTGCTACTTCTTGCTCACTAGATCCAATCAGCATAATGTTATCAGTATAACGGACCAGTGTGATATCTTGTGGAAGGGAAAGGTGATCGAGGTCTCTGTGAATTAAATTATGACAGGGCTGGAGAGTTGATACAGTACTGATGTAAGAAAGTCAAAGTATATTGCTGGGCTTGCCAGCTGAAAGCAGTTTCTGATGGGCCTTATTGACAGGGATGGAGAAGAAGGCATTGCCAGATCAACAGATGCAAACCAGGTACCAGGAAATGCGTTAATTTACTTGAGCAATGAAACCACATCTGGTACAGCAGCTACGATTATGGTCACCACCTGAATAAGCTTATGATAAATACACTGTCATTCTCTAAGACCCATTTGTCTTCTACATGGGCCAAATCGGTGAGTTGAATGGGCATGTGGTAATAATCACCACTCCTACATCCTTCAAGTCCTTGATGGTGGTACTAATCTCTGCAATACCTTCAAGAATACAGTATTGCTTTTGGTTTACTATTTTCTTAGGTAGAGACAGTTCTAATGGCTTTTATTTGGCCTTTCCCACCGTAATATCCCTTACTCTACAGATCAGGGAACTAATGTTGTCATTCTGCCAGCTGCTAAGTATGTCTATTCCAATTATACATTCTGAAACTTGAGAAATATCTACAGGAGGTGTTTGGAGACCCAGTAGACCCACTGTGAGATGGACCTGAGCTAAAACTGTGTTGATCATCTGACCTCCATAAGCTGTTATTCTGACTAGATTCTGACATTGATATTTTGGGTTTCTTAGAATTAGTGTCAGTTCAGAGCCAGTGTACCATACTCCCCAAAGGACTGATTATTTCCTTTTTCCCAGTGCACAGTCACCCTGGTAAAAGGTCATAGATCCCTTTGGAGAATACTTGGAAAAAGATTAACAGTATAAATTTTTGGTAGTGTTCTTGGGTCCATCCTCAAGGGGACCTGGCCTTCCTTTTATTCAAAGAATTCTAGGTCTATAAACCAGTTCAAGTCGTGAATTGATTGAGAGACCATGACTGTTTTTATAATTCAGGTTATATATACTTTTGTTCACCTTTCCCTGAACTTTACTGCTTATATAGATCAAGTAAGAATTTAGTAGGCTTTCTATCTATTTCACTTCTAGGAACACCATGATCAACTAGCTAACACCATAGGTCTGCACAAGTCAGACTATTCTGTTTGCTGCTTTGATTCTATTGTCCATTATGGTAACTATGCCCACCTTGCATTTAGCAGTTGAGTGCCACTACTTGGCCCCTGCCACCCCAGGATACAATTATTTCCATTGCATTTAGGTTTCCCAATTCAGTAACTGTAGTTCCCACTGTGAGATCTTGCCTACAGAGAAGAGCAGTCACAGAGCTCTCATGCATGCTGGGGCTCTATTCATGAATTTATTTCTCACAGTATTGCTAAAAAGTGTGTTTTCTGGATACCCCCAGTGTGAGTGAGCAGGTCTTAAATGACAAATCCGCTCTAACATTCTAATCTCCCTAAGCCTTTGAATCCTTCTTTCTACATTAAACGAAGGCAGGTCTGACATTTCCAATTCACTCAGTGGGCCACCTTTTGATCATGTTTCAGCCAACCAACAAAACAAACAGAGTACTTTCTAACTCCCTGACCTGCAACATTAAATGCAGAGTCTTAGCTTAGTGAGCTCTTATCAATAAATTCAGCCAGATCCTACTTTGTGTTCCTTCCAACATGATCCCACATCGTTAGTATCCATTCCCACACATTTCATGGATTTCTGTCTGTGTAATTAGAAAACTCAAGTAGTTCTTTTGGAGTATAGTGCACCTCCTCAAGGGTCACACTTAGTACCTCACCTTTAATAGCCTTGAGTCTAATTATAAGTTTAGAAGTAAAGAGGGACAACATTGTCTTGCATGATGCCTCAGTTTCCTCAGGCAATGCAGGGTTAGTTAATTCCTTCAGACAGGGATGGAGAGGCCAATACCACTGGAAGTGGGGGCGCTGTTTCCACTGGTGGTAGGAAGGCCTCTTCTTCTAGGAAAGAGGACACATCAGAATTTAGGGGCTCCATATAACTATATTCACCCACATCCCCATCCTAACTTACAGGATCCCATTTTTTCCCAATGAGTGCCCTCATTTTAACAGTAGACACCCTGCATGACTGAGAGTTCAACTATCATTGTAATTCAGGTAGTTGTAGAATAAAATTCTCTGTTTGATTTTCAGTAATCTCAGTCCTATAGCTACAGGGGACACATAGAAATTTTTATCTCATTTATGCAGCACTTGAGCTGGGAATTTGAATACCTGAGCTCATTCTTTTCTTTCACCACTTTGTCCAGTGACATTAGGAGCAATTAGCCAACCTTATTGTATTCATCAGTTTTAAAAAAATGTTCAACAGTATCATATACAGTCACCCAGCTACTTACCTCTCATAAATGGTTGATTAAGAGCATTCATTGAAAATATTTGGCCTATTTGCCTGTTACTAGTGCTGTCTTTATTATTGGGAATAGAGTCATTAGCATCTTTAATCAGAATTTCTGAAGAGCCAATTCCAGAAACTCTGGAACCAATTCAGAAAACTCATTCTCAAAATTCTGTTTCTCTAGAATCACTGTCAGTATGAAAATCTCTATTAGTTAGAGTTCTCCAGAGGAAAAAAACCAATAGGTTATATATATATATATGTGTGTATATATATATATATGTGTGTGTGTATATACACACACAGACACATACACATATATAGACAGATATATAATGCATATAATATCTATGTGTGTGTGTGTGTATACGCACACATATATACAATGTATTTGGTAATGTAGTTCCAGCCTGAGTCCAAAGACCTCAGAGCCAGTAATGCTGATGGTGACAATCCCAGTTTGAAGGCGGGAGAAGATTGACGTCCCAGCTTATGTAGTCAGGGAAAAAGAGCAAATTCTCCCTTCCTCCACATTTTTGTTCTATTAAGTTCCTGAAAAGATTGGATGAGGCCCACCCACACTGAGGAGGACAATCTGCTGATTCACATGCTAATCTCACCCAGAAACATTCTCATAGAGACACCCAAAAATAATGTTTAACCAACTATCTGGGCACCCTATGACCCAGTCAAGTTGAGACATAAAATTAACCATCACACCATGCAAGGAGCAGAGGGATGATTATCTCAAGCAGAAGAAACTGCAAGTACAAAAAGCCTTGAGTCAGGAACCAGCTTAGAGTATTACGAGAGCAGATAATCAGCCGGTGTCACTGGAACATAGTAGGTAGAGAGTCATATAAGATAAGGTTGAAGAGATAGGCAGAGACCAGATGATGCAGACCATGGTAAGGAGTTTGGATTCTATTCTAAGGGAGTTGGAAATCCATTGAGAGTTTTTAGTGGGGAGTGATATGATCCGATTTACATTTTGACAGATCACCCAGCTACTCTGTATAGTAGAAATTGGAAAGGGCAAAAATGAAAGCATAGTGATCAGATATACAGCTCTTATAGTAGTCATGTAGGTGAGAGATGATGGTGCCTTAAACTAGGACAGTGCCATTAATAATAAATTTTAAAATATGCTAAAGGACCTAGATATGCATATCCCTGTCCATTTCTCCTTGACTCAATTATACACATAACTTTGGTCACACACACATAGATTATTACAAATGAACACAAAATTCTGCTGAATTAGCACTTTATTGTGTTGAATCAGTTGTGTGTGCTTAATGTACACTTTAGATGAAATTATTATGTTAGTTTAAATTATCCATAATTTTAGGTTTCACACTTAATAATAATCACATTAAGCACAGTCATACTCTATCAATGAACATGGAGAAAATAAGAAGGAAAGGAAAATGCCTTTCATCTAAGGAACAGGCAGGAAGGAAGGAGGGAGGACTGGAGGAAAAAATTATTTTATATTTCAGACTTAGCAGAGTGAAGAGAGTCCTAAAATAAGAAGTCAGGAAAACTATACAAGTCATAGCCCTGCAACTAACTTGTTGTGTGACCTTGGACAAATCACTTGATATGGCCCAAGTCTTTACTTCCTTTATCTGTGAAATAGTCAATTGAACTAATTGTTCTAGAATGTCTCTACTGTTCTTCAAATGGTTATTCTAAGAACCACTCTCTTTATCATGTTGTAGGAGTTTTATCCACCTCATACAATCCAACTTCTGTAGGCAGAAGATAAACTATGAATCCTGGCCAGGCACAGTGGCTCATGCCTGTAATCCTAGCACTCTGAAAGGCCGAAGTGGGATGATTGCTTGATCTCAGTAGTTCGAGACCAACCTGAGCAAGTGCAAGACCATATCTCTACCAAAAAATAGAAAAATTAGCCAGGCGTGGTGGTGCATGCCTGTAGTCCCTGCTACTTGGGAAGGTGAGGCAGGAGGATCACTTGAGCCCAAGAGTTTGAGGTTGCAGTGAATTACAATGACACCACTGCACTCTAGCCAGGGTGACAGAGAGAGACCCTGTCTCAAAAAAAAAATATGAATCCTTATTTTCAGATAGAAAAATTGGGGTAAAAAGAGACTAACTGATTTCTCAAGATCCCTAAAGTAGTTGATAGTATAGTTTGTTTTGTAATACAAAATCTTATGACAGATATCTAGATATAAAACTTTTCCTCTTCTTTTCCTCCTCCAAAAGGTGCTCTCAAAATTGATCCAACAAGGAAAATATATATACCACAACCTACCTTTTGCTTGGCAATTTGAAATGAGTTTAACTATCTATAATCAGTATATAACAAGCCATCCAGATAGCCTAGTAAGGTAGGCTATCTTGTTGAGCCCTAACAAATGTTAATCACCTTGTTTTTCCTATAGCCGTACGATTCTGTGACCGGTGCCATCTGATCAAGCCAGACCGCTGCCACCACTGCTCTGTCTGTGCCATGTAAGTGACAGCCATATTTTCCCCGGGCTGAGCTTGGCCACTGATAGTTGCCTAGACAACAAAATGACTGATCCTAACATGTAACCATGCCTAAATAAGAACATTTCCTTTCAATCATAATGAGCACATGCCAAAACCTTCACAGGGATTATGATGGTTCAAGCTGTTCTAAAGATAGGAAAGAGAAATAAAACCATATTTTTAAAATAACTTCTTAAATTTTACAACAGTTTTAGACCTACAGATTTATTGTGAAGACAGATCGTATATGCCCCACACCCAGTTTCCTTCATTAGTAACATCTTATATTTGGATGGTACATTTGTTACAATTAATGAACTGATACTCATACATTATTTTTAACTGAGGTTCATACTGTAGTTAGATTTTCCTCAGTTTTTCCATTATGTCCTTTATTTCTCCAGGATACCATCCAGGGTGCCACATTGCAGTTAGTTAGTCATGTCTCCTTAGCTCCTCTTAGCTGTGACAGTTTCTCAGACTTTCCTTGCTTTTGATGACCTTGGCAGTTTTCAGGATTAGTGGTCAGGTATTTTGTAGAATGTCCCTCAATTGAGATTTGTTTGATGTTTTTCTCATTATTAGACTAAGGTAATGTGATTTGGGGAGGAAGACCTTAAAAGGTGAAGTACCATTCTTATTACATCATATCAAGGGTACTTATAAACATGACTTATCACTGCAGTGTTACTCTTGATCATCTGGCTGACATGGTGTTTGTCAGGTTTCTCCATTGTAAAGTTGTTCACCATCCCCCTTTCTATACTGTACTCTTTGAGAGGAAGTCACTGTGTGTAGCCCACACTAAAGGAATGAGAAGTAGGCCTTCTCTCCTTGAAGGTGGAGTATCTACATAAATTATTCGGAATTCTTTTCCTTAGAAGATTTTTCTCTTCTCTGCATTTATTTATTTATTCAATCATTTATTTATATCAGTATGGAGGCATGGCTATTCATTTTATATTTTGTGTTATAATGCAATACCACTTTATTTTATTGCTCAAATTGTTCCAGCTTTGTAAAATCTCATTTTAATGTTGATACATATAATATTCATATCTTTCTTCTTGAGTGCTTATCCCACCCATATTTCTCTTACCTTTGATTCAAACGGAGGCTATAGCCATGCATTTTCTTCTGTACTTTTATTAAACTGGGTATTGAACAAAATGAGAAGAGACATCTTAGACCTTTTTATCTGTATTAATATCCTAGAATTCCCAATCCCTTTTAAAGGTTGGACTTCTAGGCATGTAACTTTCTGCAAGCATGTTGTTGTGATCGCCTCATCCTGGGAATAACTGAAGACAGAATAGTTTTGGAGTCACTATCGATGTACTGGAATCATGTAAAAATACTGGTGAAAACTTGAGTTCAGTTAAGAGGTGCTGCTTCATTTCCATAGCCTCACTTATCACACTGTATTTTGTCCCCTTTGTAGGTGTGTATTAAAAATGGATCATCACTGCCCTTGGTATGTCCCTTTGATTCATTTCTCTCCTATAAAAGGGTCAAAGCTGCTAAATACACCCACTTTCCTAAGCATGGTTATAACACGCCTGTTTCTGCCACTGTAATTCACTGGGTTTTTTATTTGTGTATGGGACAAGAAGGGGTAACATTTTAAAGCAAGAATAAATATATCTCCAAAGGTATGGTAGTGAATTCCTGGGGTCACAAAGCTAATGGTCTCCTGTCCATTGACTTTAGCAATTGAGCATAGTGCTGACACACAGCACAAATATTTCTCCCCTTCAACATTACACAATTCAGTTCTGTTGCTAGCTGGCTCCATGTGTGAAATATTCTAGATTGTTGAATTCAACAATTCTCCAAACGTTGTATGGCAGACTTAGAGAACCAATCTGAAATCACCTAACTACAAAGAGAACATGCCACAACTATACCAAGAGTAGCTGCTAAAACTGTAACAGATTTTTAGCAGCCAGGATCCAGGTTTGCTTGGGTGTACCAGGAACCAGTCCAGAACTATTAGATAGGCCAAGTGTCTCTGTGCCTATAAATGAAAGGAGAAACGAGTGAGATGTGAACTTGTTTTTCCAGTATCTTCTTAAGGGACTTCTACTTGTGTTGGGTTTCTACACGACACATAACAAAGCCGCAGGAACAGCATGCTTCCATTACTTAGTCCACTTATGTATCAGTGTGTTCTCAATCAACGGGTCCTGATTTCAAATTAGTTTTTCTTTTTTTTTTTTTTTTAGGGTTAATAACTGCATTGGATTTTCCAACTACAAATTCTTCCTTCAGTTCTTAGCTTATTCTGTTCTCTACTGCCTGTACATTGCTACAACAGTCTTCAGCTATTTCATCAAATACTGGAGAGTAAGTTAAAAATACCTTGAAGGGTTCCTGCGTAAGAACAAATGTATACCCATTCCAACTTGACATTGTTCACCCTATATCTTTTTACATTTTGAAATAGATAATACTGAGGTAACCAGAAGGGAAGGCACTAAAACCAAGTTTTACATGTTGAATACTCTGAGATTTAGAAGGTGATTATTTAAAGATTCCAGTTTAACAAGTTTCTGTCATACATGAGAATTTTGCTGAGGCCTTCAGGAACCTAACCTCTTGCCTCCTACTGATTCTTTATAATGAACTTCTCCAGTTGAGTTTTTTTTTTTTTTTGAGACAGAGTCTCACTTTATTGCCCAGGCTAGAGTGAGTGCCCGTGGCGTCAGCCTAGCTCACAGCAACCTCAAACTCCTGGGCTCAAGCAATCCTGCTGCCTCAACCTCCCAAGTAGCTGGGACTACAGGCATGTGCCACCATGCCCGGCTAATTTTTTCTATATATATTAGTTGGCCAATTAATTTCTTTCTATTTTATAGTAGAGATGGGGTCTCGCTCTTGCTCAGGCTGGTCTCGAACTCCTGAGCTCAAATGATCCACCCACCTCGGCCTCCCAGAGAGCTAGGATTACAGGCTTGAGCCACCGCGCCCGGCCTCCAGTTGAGTTTTAAAGATCCACTTCTTACCAGTTACAGATTGGAAAAATGTTGAAACGAATCTTAAATCCCTAGTTTCCTGAGAAAAAGGCTAACAAAGCACTCCTCTGTTGTTAGAAAATACTTCCTAATTCCCTGTTCAAAGGAGAGCTGCCTAATTCCTATTGGACAGAAATATATACTGACCCCTTTACATATGACCAAAATGAAATAGGAAGTTTGTTTTTTTAACTTTGCATGACAAACCCTGCGTTGGCAATTAGGAGAATAGGGATCTAATGCTGGCTCTGTTACTTGCCTCACTGGCTCATTGCCAAGATCAAATGACACAGATGTTGAAAGTGCTTTACCTTTCAAAATGTGATTCCAATAATTATAATGAAATCTCAAAAAAATCCTTTTATCTTTCCTCTCCTTGAAGATATTGATCATATCCATTTATTTAGAAAAGACAAACTTAAAGCAGATTTTCCGGTTACAAATGTATATAGGGTTTGGCAGAAATATAGCAAAATATGTTCTTTTTAAATTTTATGCTAGTGGATTCCAGAAGATATCCCTTCCCCAGAACTCCAGTATAATTACTAAGATGTCCATGACTTATTATGGACATGATAAGTCACATGGACTTATCACTGTCCAAACTGAACCTGAATAGCAAGAGACAGATCTGGGCAGAGCTACTAGTTAATACTTTAGGAATTGCATAAGAGCCTGTATAACAGGAGTGTCTCACCTCAAATGGAGAGGTAAAGCTGTAGGGAAAGAACATGAATCCTGTGACCAGAATGCAGATTATAATACACTGGAGAAAAAGGAGGAAGGGAAGGCAGTGAGAACCTAAATAGCTAAGAATATTTAAATTATCAAGTAGTATTTCAGTCCCTACTAGTGTAGAAAATATAGTGTAGAAAATTATAGCAATGTGTGCTTTTCATTTTCCCTTCAACTTACCCAATCAGTTCAGATATTTAATAACTTTAAGAATAAGGAATTATATAGTGGATAACAAAATCACCAACTCAGAGACACAAACAAAAGTGTAAGCAGAAATGAAGTTTTTCATACATTTTCTTCGAATATGAAATGCTTCACCATGCTGCTTATCTTGACATCTCTTCCTTGGCCCCTTTCCACAACACAGGATCTATTTTCTATTGCTCAGGTTTCCATGACCCTGCCTTTGGCATTGTATCTAAATGCCAAGCTACTCCCTGAAATGTGAAGAGTATCAGCCTTGGTCTTCACTACAGACCTTTCTTGGTCCTTAACAGTGGCAACTGTTCAAGAACCACCTTTTACCCTCATAACAGAGTAAACAATATTGCATTTCCCACATTTTGCCTTTAGCCATCTTGGCCAATAATCAAATACCGCAATGCCAGCCAGGTGCTGTATGCTTTTTTTCTCTCTTGAAAGATGATATTTAGATATGAATTAATCTCCAGAAATGTGCCAGTATTCACAAACAATACCAGGGGTAAGCATAACCTTGTCTTTTTCTTATTCCCTCACCTTTTTCCCCACAATAGACTAGCTCATGCCCAACAGATGAGAGACAAGGAAACCTGTCTTGGCTTGCCCTCATAAGGAAAAGGACATTGGCAGTTCTGTAGTCTCTCCAGCCAGAGAGCCCTTTAGTGTGGTTTAAGCGTGGCTTTCTCAGTTTAATTGTAAACTCCCCTTACAACAAAACATAAACACTGCCCTGTATTTGAAAAGCCATGTATCGGCTGGGCGTGGTGGCTCACGCCTGTAATCCTAGCACTCTGGGAGGCTGAGGTGGGTGGATTGCTCGAGGTCAGGAGTTCGAAACCAGCCTGAGCAAGAGCAAGACCCTGTCTCTACTATAAATAGAAAGAAATTAATTGGCCAACTAATATATGTAGAAAAAAACGAGCCAGGCATGGTGGCGCATGCCTGTAGTCCCAGCTACTTGGGAGGCTGAGGCAGGAGGATCACTTGAGCCCAGGAGACTGAGGTTGCTGTGAGCTGGGCTGACACTACGGCACTCACTCTAGCCTGGGCAACAAAGCGAGACTCTGTCTCAAAAAAAAAAAAAAAAAAGCCATGTATCAAGGTGACATGCTGTGCCCCTAAGAACAGCAACTTCCATTTGTATGGTACTTTACAGTTTTGAAGCACTTTCATACCCATTAACTAATCTAATCATCATAACAACCCTATGAAGTAGGAAAAGCAAGAATTACTAGTCTCATTCAAAGATAATAAAACTGAGGCTCTTTGTAGTTAAGTAATTTGCCCAGGATCACCCAGCTTTTAAATTTCAAAGTCAGGACTTTTATCTAAGTCTGATCCTAAGCCCAGTGATCTTACACACTATTCTATTGCCCATTATTGTTCTGCTATGAAGAAACTCTAGTTCCTTTGTAATAAAGAATTTAGAAGACCATCAGATTATTTATCTCCTCTCAATGTTAAACAATAGCTACTTTCATAAGAGATTGATCTTTGCCTCGTGCAAAAAGTAGTAATACACACCTTTCACACTGGGCCGTGAATCGCTGCACAGAGACTATGAATTATTTTAGAAACAAGATAATAGCGTTATTCTACCAATATTCCTCTGAACTGTCTCTGGTAGTTATTGCTTTGAGTGATTTAGCTTGGTTATCTTCTCAGAAGGTATTTTTGAACATAGGGTTGTCACCCTCTTCTAACAAAAAAAGTTTGATATTAAGAATTCTATCAAGGAACAACACAGCAGACCAGGCGCAGTGGCACACGCCTGTAATCCTAACACTCTGGGAGGCCAAGGCGTGCAGATCGTTTGAGCTCAGGAGTTTGAGACCAGCCTGAGCAAGAGCAAGATGCCCTCTCTACTAAAAAATTAGAAAGAAATTAGCTGGACAACTAAAAATATATTTAAAAAATTAACCGGGCATGGTGGCGCATGCCTGTAGTCCCAGCTACTCGGGAGGCTGAGGCAGAAGGATCGCTTGAGCCCAGGAGTTTGAGGTTGCTGTGGGCTAGGCTGATGCTATGGCACTCACTCTAGCCTGGGCAACAAAGTGAGACTCTGCATCAAAAATAATAAAAATAAAAAAATTTCAGTAGGTCAACTTATTTTTGTCTCCTATATCCCTTACATTGACTTTCTCACTTCAGGTATGTTATGAATAAATAATAAATGTAACACTGATATTTTAAAATTTTTTAAAAGGAGAGTTTCAGATAAAGGTTCCTGAAGGTTGAAGTCCTTGAGGTAGCTATTTTCTGGGCTGCTCTGCCTGCATGCAAATTTCATCCAGACCTCCCCTCAGATAAAAGCTTCTGACTGGCTTATCCACTTCTCTGCATCCTTCAAACATATACATCCTGGAAGATTCCCAATATTTCCTTACATAAAAATGAATAAAAATGTTCTCTGAGAGAAGAAAAAATCTATACTATCTAAACTTTCCAAGTATTGCCAAGCCTTAATTTTGTCCTTCTAAACTAGAGTAGATGTGTTCTACTCCCCAACCCCCAATTACTCTTGCATTTAAAAGTTAAGGTCCACTTCACTTAAACTCACTTTTAACTTTATTACTAGAGAGCATTTGGAAATATTTCAAAATGATTCATCACACCAAAACAATAATCATCGTGGGAAAAGAGGAAATAAATAATAGTCATTTCTCCAACTGCTCACTCCAAAATTGAAAATGTTTTCTTAGGTTCTCTTCAGAAGACAAAATGTTACATGCTCTACATGCTACAGAACTATAGAACATTCATTCTAGTCTAGCCTGCATGTAAAAAAAAGAAGCTAATGCAACATGGAAAATAAGTTGTCCTGGATAACTATAAAAATATTTAACTACCTACTTTTAGAATTGCCTGTAAAATCTTGCTTGAGTTTTACTGTATAAACAGCTGTTCCACAGGATGTAATATACGAGCACATTCCACTTCAGCTAGAAAAATACAACCACACAAAATTTGCAACAGCTTTAAAATCAGGTCATGACTTACAGGTAGAACATTTTAAAATTCTACCTATATATTTTAACTTCCTACATACATTGCTGTGACATTTTCAATACACATATGTCCAAGGAAACATGACATATAAGGAATTCCAGAATAGTCCACCTTGAGACAAGTGGATGACCATATGGCTTCAAGATCTCAAAATAAATGGAGTACAAGCTTTAAGAGGTTGTATGCTAGTTATGGTCTGAGTATACTCTTTTCACATTATCCTTTTCTAATTGGTACATTATATACTCTATTTTACATTGAACTGTTCTTAAGCAAGGATCCATTTTAGGCTTGTAGGCTGAGATCATATTCACAATGAGTTATGATCTTCAATAAAAAGAACGATTTTGTAAGAATTTTACAAAATCTATTTCTTTTTACAAAATCTATTTTTTAAATTATAGCTAGACATTTTATACATGTGAAAAACTATTAATACTAATCTATATAGGAAAACCAGCCAAGCTTTACCACCTTAATCTTTTGTTTTGTTTGTTTATTATTTCTTTTTTAGGGGGAATTGCCCAGTGTTCGCTCTAAGTTCCATGTCCTTTTTCTCCTCTTTGTGGCCTGCATGTTTTTTGTCAGCCTTGTGATTCTCTTTGGTTACCATTGTTGGCTTGTCAGCAGAAACAAAACTACCTTAGGTAAGACTGAATATTAAGACTAGGAGAAAACATATTAATGTGTATCAGAGTGACCTGTGGATTGTTTCCAAGGAAGAAAAAAACTGCCAATGAAGCAATTTAGCTGCAGTGACAGCCCTTAGTCCCCAAACTGAGACAAATGGAAATACATTTTACCAGATAGAGAGCCATAGTGAATAAAGCTTACAGACTAATAAGAGCATTAGTGAATGAAACCCCACACAAAACCAAAAATGACCATTGTTCTTTATAGTGCATATTGGATAATAGCTCTCCAGATTTATAGCTCAGAAGTTTTCTAAAAGGTGTTCACATGAGGAAATGAAGGAAAGAATCAGTACAGAAGGGAATGTCAGAATGAAGAGGTCAATAAAGATAGAAGAATCTAGTTTATTGAGCACATCCAAAAATAAGAGTCCTGAGAAAAACATCCAAACCAACAACAAGAATCCAAAAGGCTTGAGAAAAAAAATCAAATCAGTGAATATCTATAATCATCAAGAAGCTGTGTAGGGACTGTGGACATGAGGTAAACACATCGAACCAATGAGTCTCTAGAAAATAAGTACAAGAGATGAACATATTTTCTGTCAGTTACTCTATTCACTAGGCTGCTATTTGGAGAACTATATTTTTGATGGATTCCAGTACATTTTTTTCATCTATGATGAAACAAATATTTACATTATATACAAATGAGTACACAAGGAGTGAGGAGAAAGTGTCCAAATGTTGAATGTTTAGCTAGGATAGATTTGAGGAAAGTTAGTGCAAAAGCCACTAAACTATGGAAATTTATTTGCTAATAATGCTAACAGCCAAGAAAGTATTTGCACCCATTTTCTTAATCAAATATATAAATAGCACTTGTTAGGGTGGTAGATTAACACATTTGTTTTAGAGGTCAGCTAGAAAGTAGAAAAGTATTAAAAGATTCATGATAACAGTCTGAAAACAAAGAACGAATGGGAAGTAGTCAGATTCAGCCAAAGTCCAACAGTGAAAGTGTTTGCTTAATGGGATAAATGTGTGTCTAAAAATAATGTGCACTAAGATGTTCTGACTGCTCATAGTCTTTGAAGTGATTATAGTTCACTCATTGACATTTTATCTGAAGTAAAACTCAGTTTCTTACATTGTAAGTTTCAGCGTGAACATCTTCATTTCTCAAATGTTTCAAAACAAAATCAATATCATTACTGTCTCTCTATGTGTCAGTACTTTGGTCCCAGCTCTAAAGATGGCAACCATTTAACTGTTGTTCTCACTTAGAATCAAGTAAAGTGCTGTTAAATCTGTATCTTTACTCCTTAAATCCAGCAGTACAAAATACATACTACCCCTACGGGTGCTTAATTATTTCTACCATCGTGTGTTTCCCCTGCCTTTTTATTAAGAGATTCTATTAAAATAATTCTTTATATTGAATAACAAGCTTAGTTTGTACTATGTGATTAAATGGGTATTTACTAAGTAATTTAACAATAACTAAGAACTAGGGACCTATGCTACCACAGCAAAAAGATATCATAGTTCCATTGCCGATGATGGCACTAAAAATAAATTAAAACAAAGATATCATAGAATTAAATCATATTCATAGAGAACTGTAAAATCATGACTGTGGAGAAATTTGATCTTTTATTGCTTTCTCCCTCTTTTCTTCAACTCCCCTACCCTGCCCCAGAGGCCTTCTGCACTCCAGTGTTTACAAGTGGCCCAGAGAAAAATGGGTTTAACCTTGGCTTCATCAAGAATATCCAGCAAGTGTTTGGAGATAACAAGAAGTTCTGGTTAATACCTATTGGGTCCAGGTAGGTAAATATTACCATTGTAAGAAGTTGATGCTGGACCATGCCTTGAAGCAGCAAATTCAATTTTGATTGTAGTATATAGCAAGTATCAGTCCAATGTGAAACTCTATTCCCCAAGTTTTTCATTTCTAGGTTAGTAAAGATAAATCAGGAGACAAGAATATGATAAAATAGACATTCTCATGCTTAGTTTGTGGCAGTATAAACTGGAACCAATCTTTTAGAACTGAATTTGGTAATATCTATCCAAAAACCATAATAAGAATCTACATGTCCATCATCCCAGTAATTCCATATCTGGGAATCTACCCTAAGGATAGAGATAAACTATGCACAAAAATGTTTGTCACAGCATTATTTACAGTTGATAATTAGGAAACAACCTAAATATCCAACAATTTAAGAATGGAGAAATATGTATATATGTACATATCTATCTATCTCCACTGGATCGAATAATGTAGTAAAAAGTAATGGTTATAAAGACTATGTCACAGTGAAGGGAAATGCTTACTATATTTTTGAGTGAGAAATGTAAAATCCAAAATGGTATGTACACTGTGATTATAAATTTAAATAAATATTTATAGAAGGAAAATAACAGAAGAGAAATATACAAAAACACTAAAAGTGGTAAGGGCAATAGTTTTAGAAATCATTTTTCTTTTCTCCATTTTTCATATTTTGGGGTGAAATGCTAATATTATTTTTACAAAAGACAAGATTAAAAACCAAGAACAAACAAAGATTGACTTAGAGACAGTAGGTAATTCTTAGAACTGCAACAAAAAATGCAGGGAAAGCAGTAAACAAGAAATGAACAGAGCTAAGCTTGTGTCCTCCAAGTGACTTCGTGAGTCAGACTGAACCACCATCAACTAAAATGGCGCTGGAGTAGAGCTTGTTTACAGCCTTCCTGTAGCCTCCTTTAGAGCTCCTCCTCCAACCGAGATACGTTCCATTTCACTTATTTGAGGATACTTTGTTGGGGTATGATGATAATTAAGGAAAAATTTCTCCCCCCAACCCCCTGGCACTCACTACCCTGACATTTTCTTTGCATGAGTCAATGTTTTACAGGCTCACTTATTTAAGAGATTTAGTATATCCTACTGTCTGGTCCATGAATCACAAGACAAAACTATGTCAGTGGGTAATATTGATTAATAATTGTTCCCAGCATTATCTATACCCCAGTCACACATATACACACTCAAATATGCAACACACCACTTCAAAGGAAGATCTATTATAAAATGAGCCTTCTCTGGAATAAAGAACAAAAACAAAAATAATCAAAGCCCAATTACTTACATTCTCTGTTGAGTACTGTCAATAAAATCTGTCAACTTTCAATTAAGTACATCCATGAACAGGAGAAAAGAAATAGGTAATATCAAATGAATAATCCAAAAGTAACTCTGATTTAAATTTGGAACGTATTAAGATATATAGACTCAAATGTTCAAACTGTAACCCACCCTAGCCAGAGCCAGCTCAGTTCCTTCCGATGTATCCCATCTTAATGGCCAGAAATTAACCAGGGAGGTGACCCTAGCTTACCATAGATATCCACAAAGTGAAATTCCCATATGTGGATAATTGCCCCCAAAATCAACACTCTAGAGATGCCTCACTCTTGCTCTTTCCCCTAGTTCCTTAATAACCTTTCTGCCATGCAAGCCAAATAAATAACAGGGCACTCAATCATTATCTCTCACCAATTCACAGCAGCTAATCTCCATTGTATTCAATGATTCTGAGTCTGCTCGTCTTTCTTGAAAATGTAGAATCAAAGCAATAAGATGGATAAAAATTGGGGTCATCACCATTAAATGATATTTATAAAGCTTGCTTTGTGTGCATATTGTCATCCTGGGCATTGTGGGAAGCGAGTTAAAGAGTTGCTTAGAGAGTCAACAGCGATGCAGACAAACAAACAAGATATGGAAATTGAGAGCAATGCGATTATAAGAGTGTATTCCACCATGGCTTTAGACAATAAGCTTAAATATTCCTAAAAAATGCCCCCATCCTATTTCTAAGAGGATTATGGCCTTCATAGAAAGCCTATGCAGCAGCTCACAGCCATTCTTTCCCCATCAGCCCTGGTGATGGACACTCCTTCCCTATGAGATCTATGAATGAGTCACAGAACCCACTGCTAGCAAATGAAGAACCCTGGGAAGACAATGAGGATGACAACCAAGGTAAGTAGGGTCAGAAGGAAGTCTTGTGCCAGCAGACCAAGCACTATAAAGTCCATGTTAATATAGCCAGTGTAACATGGTGAGTAAATAGTGTCCAGAAAGATTTTTATAAGCATATCAACTTCATACATGCCCTCTGGTTGGAAGAGGGCAAGTATGGCCAGATTTGTTTAGCAAACATGGTAGCTTCAATAGGATTACATGGCAGCTTGGAAGGTTCCTTACTAGATTTGTGATACCATAATTTATATAACCAGTCAGATAAATCAGGAAACATAATAAACAGTACTGTGCCTGCTTGTAAATAATCCTGCCAGGTGATTGCTCATGGTGCTTTGCTTGAATGTGAAGCTGTAATTCAATCAATAGGCAGCAGTCCACCTTTCTCTACCCTACTTCATTCACATTGGTTGAATTTTTTTAAAAATCTTATTCTCTTTTAGAATGGTTTAAATACATTAAAAAATAAAAGATAGTAATGGGAGCAAGCCTACATCTGCTTGTAATCTACTTTTCTAAAAGGCAGAAAGGCAAAGGAAAAATAAGGAAACAGAACTTTACCCTTCCAACTTTCTCCTACCAGATCATTGGGTCATCTTGAGACTTCTTGTGAAGAGCTAAAAGTTAAGTTCTCATGTTATGTATCCCCATTGCCATCCTTATTCTTTGTCTCCACCTGTTGCTATACCTACTTCTGTGCCTCCAACATTTGCATATGTTGCTAATACCAGCCCTCAGAGAGTAGTTTTTAGCTAGTGGTCCCAATAATGCAGTACCTGGCAGCAATTTTGAGTAGGAATTTGCAATTATCACAAACTGTACCTGAGATGAAAGAAGGTGAATGAGGACATAGAAAGGCATTGGGGTAGGAGCAGAGGTAGAGAGTAAGCCTTTCTAAATTTTCACCCAGTTAGATTATCCAGGCCCAGTTTCTCTACCCAGAAGTCCAGTTTTACAGAAAAGCATATAACTAAGACTAAAGAAGAGACAAAGCAGCCCTAAATTTATAGTTAAAAAATAAAACAGTTCTTGCCCACAGAACTAACAACAAGCAACTCTGTTACCCCCTCCTGCTGACTATTGAAAAATTGACTGTATTTTGACCTACCTTCCTTCAGCCTTCAGTCTTTCTAGATTTTTACTTACAGCAGTCACAAGTGATAAGAACTCTTGTGTTGGTATTAAAAAGCCAAACTCTAATAGAAATCAGAGACTTATCAGGTCTTAACCTAGTTTGAAACAACTCCACTATGAAAAAAAACTATTCATATCTGAGCCTTGTGTTGGCAAGTGGAACACTTTAAGTGCAGATGTAGCATCGTATCATAAAAAGGGGTTTTTAAAATTTTTTTTTATTTCAGAATATCACAGTAGTACAAACACTTTGGTTACATAAATTGTCTTTGCACCACCCAAGTCAGAGCTACAAGCATGCCCATCCCCTAGACAGTGCGCACCACACCCATTAGGTATGTACCTGCCCAACACCCAATGAATGTTACTAGAATATGTGCGCATAAGTGTTGATCAGTTAATACCAATTTGATGGTGAATATATGTGGTGCTTGTTTTTCCATTATTATGATACTTCACTTCCAAGAATGGGCTCCAGCTCCATCCAGGATAATATAAGAGGTATTAGTTTCCCTTTTAATGGCTCTGTAGTACTCCATGGTAAAGCAGTCTCCAATTCCAAACTTTTTCAAAAAATATTCAATCATAAAAAGTAGTATATAACTGTATGGTTTATAATGTACTTCCATTTTTCTTCATATCCTTTGACCCTCACAATTGTCAGGTTAGGTAAGCATTGTTATTAATACCATCCCCATTTAATAATTGAAGAAACCAAGATTCAGAGATATTAAGTAACTTATCCAAAATCATAGCAAAAAAGAGGTAGAGCTTGGACTTAATTTGATTCCAAATCCTGTGGGCTTTTTTGGTATAATGCCATGTCTTTCTTTTGGACAAGCATATATGAGACAGTGCTATGATTGCGTGTTACCTAAAGCATTCAACTGCTGCTTACATAAATCATAAAATCATATACTGTAAGCTACCTTTAACTTCAGTAAGACCACTATGCCATCTCAAATAGCTGATTTTTTTTTCACTGAAGGAGACTCCACAACTCTCCTTTATAACTCATCTCAGTATCTAACAGCTTTGACTATTAGAAAACCATGCTGTTCTCTAATGCAAGTTCTCATGCTGTACTATTTGTCCAGTTGATTCTGCGTTATCCTTAGTTGCCCCCATTTTCTGTGCATAACTGGTCATATACAAATATATAGATCCGTAGAGTCTTCTGAGGAAATTTAATAGGCATCATTTTAAAATTTTTGGAGAGACTTGGGGCTACATTTTAGCTTTTTGGGGAAATAATCCAGAGATGTCTGTTCTATTACTGCTTGTCCTTGTTATAAATTTTCCTCTAGTTTACATAATAAAAATTAGAGATTATAATATAACTCTGCTCTATTCAAATTGGGATCCATTTCCTCCAAATGGTGGCATCTATGGCCCTGCCTGTCATAAGTGGCATGAATAATAAATTGTCAGGGTGATTCTTAAATGCAAACTGCTGTGAATCAGAGGCTACTTGTGTGTGAAACCCATAAAGAACCCCCTCAACTTTCTCCAGGGGAGGAGGGAGTAATCCTAGTTCCTTAATATTTTCTTATAGGGCTCATTTCTCAATTTTTTTTTATCTTTATGGCTCTGGTGCCTTTCTGAATTTCTATGTCCTTTTACCATTTCAGCAGGTAATAAAGCCTGTGCCATTTTCTAATCATTGCTTTTTTCAAAATTAGTTGCTAAACTCTTTGATGATGGACATTTATTATATTTGAGAGGCAGCATCCCTAGAAATCCAAAGAAGGTAGCTACAGTCAATATTCTGTAGGTAGTAAACTTAACAGAGACATTGACAAAGACTCCAACAACAGAGCTATGGCTATTTCCATTTCCAAGGGAGTAACTCTGTTCTTTCTAAATGTGTATTTATTTATTTGTTTTTCATTGTAAAACTTTAAGGTGTACAACAAGATGTTTTGAAATACAAATACCTAGTGAAATGATTGCTACAGGTAAGCAATTTAACATGTACATCATCTCACATAGTTACCCTTTTTTTGTGTTAAGAGCACCTAAAATCTACTCCGTTAGAAAATTTCCAGTATACAGTATTATTAACTATAGTCCCCATGCTGTACTTTAAATATCTAGATTTATTCATCCTACATAACTGTTCACTTTGTGCACTTCAACCTATATTTCTCCATCCCCCTGTCCTGCCTGCCTCTGATAATCACCATTCTATTCTGTTTCTCTATATTCAACTCTTTTTTTAGATTCCATATAGAAAGAGATCATGCAGTATTTTTCTTTCTATGTGTGGCTTCATATCTCTTAATATAATGTCCTCTGAGTTCATCCATGGTGTTGCAGATGGCAGGATTGCCTTCTTTTTTTTTTTTTTTTTTTTTTTTTTTGAGACAGAGTCTCACTTTGTTGCCCAGGCTAGAGTGAGTGCTGTGGCGTCAGCCTAGCTCACAGCAACCTCAAACTCCTGGGCTCTAGCAATCCTCCTGCCTCAGCCTCCTAAGTAGCTGGGACTACAGGCATGCGCCACCATGCCCGGCTAATTTTTTTTTCTATATATATTAGTTGGCCAATTAATTTCTTTCTATTTATAGTAGAGATGGGGTCTCGCTCTTGCTCAGGCTGGTCTCGAACTCCTGAGCTCAAACGATCCGCCCACCTCGGCCTCCCAGAGAGCTAGGATTACAGGCTTGAGCCACCGCGCCCGGCCTCTGCCTTCTTTTTTAATGCTGAATAATAATCCTTCGTGCAAGTGTGCGTATCACAATTTCCTTACCCATTCATCCTTCCACGGACACTCCAGTTGTTTCCATATCTTGGCTATTATGAATAATGCTGCAGTGAACATTGGAGTGCAGATATCTCTATGAGATACTGATTACATTTCCTTTAGGTATATACCCAGAAGAGGGATTGCTGGATCATATGGTAGATCTATTTTTAATTATTTGAGGAACCTCCATACTGTTTTCCACAATGGCTGTCCTAGTTTATATTCCCATCAACAATGGATAATTGTTCCCTTTTCTCCACATCCTCACAATATTTATCTTTTGACTTAAGAATAACCATCCTAACAAGTGGGAAGTGATATCTCATGGTAGTTTTGATTTCCATTTCCCTGATGATTAGTGATGTTGAGTACCTTTTCACATACCTGTTAGCCATTTGTATGTCTGCTATAGAAAAATGTCTATTCAGATCCTTTGCTCAATTTTTAATCAGTTTTTTCCCCTTGAATTTTGCAAGTTCCTATGTATTGTGGATATTAACCCCTTATCAGATATATGATTCACAAATATTTCCTCCCATTCTGTAAGTTGCATTTTCATTTTTATTAAGATTTCAAAATTCTAGTTTATTCGTTTTTTGATATATAACTATGAGGAAACCATTCATATTTTACTTAACATTATTAATCTAAGGAATCTAGTAATTTGAAATTACACTGAGGTTTTTAAATTTTTTATTGATACATAATAAATGTACATATTTTGGGGATACATGTGATATTTTAATACATTCATATAATATGAAAAGACCAAATCAGGATATTAGGCTGTCCATCATCTTAAATATTTATCTTTATGCTAGGAACATTCAAATTATTCTCTTTTAACTATTTTAATATGTAAAATAAATTATTATTAACTATAGTCAACCTATTGATGTATCCAACATGAGGTCTTATTTCTTCTATCTGTATATTTGTACCCATTAGTCAACCTCTCTTCATCCCCCTTCACCCCACTACCCTTCCCAGCCTCTCATAACCACCAATATACTATCTTCATGAGATCCACTGTTTTAGCTCCAACGTACAAGTGAGAATCTGCGGTATTCCTCTTTCTGTGCTTGGTTTATTTCACTTAACACAATGACTTCCATTTCCATCCATCCTGCTTCAAAGACAGAATTTCAACCTTTTTATGACTAAATAATATTCCACTGTGTATATATACCACATTTTCTTTATCCATTTTATTTATTTTTTTATTTCAGCATATTATAGGGGTACAGATTTTAAGGTTTCAATAAATGCACTTTCCCCCTCTTCCCCCACAAGTCTGAGTATCTAGCATGACCATCCCCCAGATGGTGCACATCTCACTCATTATGTATGTATATACCCGCCCCCTCCCCCCTTCCCCCCTGTCCAATACCCTATTACTGTAGTACCTATGTGTCCACTTAGGTGCTGCTCAGTTAATACCAGTTTGCTGGTGAGTATATGTGGTGCTTGTTTTTCCATTCTTAGGGTACTATAGTAATAGGGTATTGGGCAGGTGGGAGGGAAACTTAGACTTGTGGGGGGAGGGGGAGAAAGGGCATTTATTGAAACCTTAAAATTTGTACCCCCATAATATGCCGAAATAAAATAAATAAATAAATAAATAAATAAACAAACAATGGTAGTGCTGCCTGTCCCAAATGGGGGAGGTTCCAAAAGTAATATCCTGGCAGTGTGGGAAGGCTGATAAGGGGTTCATTCTCAGAGGTCCTATGATCTCCTACAATATAGTGCTGCTGAACAGCCACTCTGTGTTAGTATCTTCTTTGGCCAAGTGAAAGAACAGGGTTTCCAGAGTTTAGAATGGTAGTCCCAGCTCCCCCCTTTGTTTCTGGCTGTCCTTATGAATATTTCTCTCTTTAGACACTCCCATTGGTTTCCTTGGGTTGAAGCAGGGACAGTCTCCTACTGGTGAACCCAAGATGATGGGGAAACTGACTGTCTACCTCACTCTCACTTTTTCCAGTGTAGAAACCCTGAGTCTAGGGGACATTTTGCTGCATGCTTGGTGCCAGACAGATTGGGAGGAGGGGTTGCCAGGGATATGGAAGTCCAATTCTCTTACTGTCTGCTTAGAGATTTTTCACTTCTCTGTGGCTCCAGTAACTGATTCATCCTCATAGTTGAGTTCTGGGATATTACTGGTGACAATGTCAGCACTCTATATTTGTTTTTTATTTTCTCTGGGGGAGAGTGAAGCCAGCTTTTTTATATACCACAATTTTGGAACTTAAAGTGTCTAGTTTATTCTGCATTTTCAGAATGTGTTGATTATTTCTTTTGCTATGCACAAGCTTTTAGTTTGATATAGCCCCACGTATTTATTTTTGTGGGTTTTTTCCTGTGCTTTTTGGTGTCCTATTCAGAAAATCATTGCCAAAACATATGTCAAGGACCATTTTATTTATGTTTTCTTCTAGAAGTTTTAGGGTTTCTGGTCTTAGATATTGGTCTTATATCCATTTTTGAGTTGATTTTTTGTGTGTGTATGGTATGAGATAAGGGTCCAATTTTATTCTCTTGCATGTGGATATCCAGTTTTCCCAGCACCATTTGTTAAGAGACTATTCTTTCCCCATTGTGTATTAATGGCATCCTTGTCAAAGATTAGTTGACCATATATGCTAGGCTTTATTTCTGGGTTCTCTGTTTTGTTCCATTGGTCTATGAATCTGGTTTTATGCCAGTAACATACTGTTTTGATTACTATAGCTTTGTAATATAATTTTAAATCAGGAAGTGTGATGTCTCCCACTTTGTTTTTATTTCTCAGGATTGCTTTGGCTATTAAGGATCTTTTGGGATTCCTTACAGATTTTATAATTGTTCTATTTCTGTGGAAAAATGCCATTAGACTTTTGATAGGGATTGCATTAAATCTGTAGATTGCTTTGGGTAGTGTGGTCATTTTAACAATATTGAGTGGTCATTTTAACAATATTGATTTCTCCAATCCATGAATATGCGGTATCTTTCATTTATTTGCAGCATTTTCAGCTTATTTTGTCATCATTTCCTAGTTTTCAGTGTACAGATCTTTGACTTCCTTGGTTAAATTTGCACCCTCTTCCTGGTTAGCAGTGACAGCTTAGGGGATGGGATGAGGTAGGCAAAATAAAAATGTCCTTTCTGCCCTTTTTGTGTGGTTGTTCTTTTTTTTTTTTTTTTTTTT
>VSMD01030549.1:0-42374 GCA_008750895.1 Mirza zaza
CACACCAGTTGTGATTTTGTCAAACATAGTACTTTTCAGGAAACCAACTACAATTAGTGAGGGATTGCTTTATCTTTCAAAATTTCATTTGTAAGTTATTTTAATTTTGAGATAGCTTTTCTTAGAAGGAAAGCATTATGGATGAATATCAGGCTTCAAGACTAGTCCACAAAGTTCCAGATTCTCTAAATCCCTCTGATTCCTGAGCATTCTTGAAATCTTAAATGTCGCCAGAGCTACCCTGAGAGTGGCTATGGAAGAGGACACTCGTGTTGAATTAAAGCTCTGACAGTTGGGCAGGGCCTTTGATGATTAGGAGTGTTGTAGAATGTTCAGGGCTGGCGGGGCGGGAGCAGGGAAGGAAGTCTCTGCTGTCTAGATGTGCTGGTCATTTCTATTTCTAAGTTGAGTGTGTCAATTGGGAACGTGCTGCATGTTCGTTTGCAGTGGCTATGCTATGATTATGAGTGGTTTCTGCAACTCCCTTCTCCATTGTGAAACTCAACAAAATCACGGCAACAGTGTTCTGGCAGCATAATGCAAATGTGTCATTCTGCTCCCCCATTGAAAAAAAGATGAGAGGGTGCTATGCAGTGTCTGAATTCTATTTTTAAATGCCCATCACTTCATTTCAAAACATTTTTTTCAAACATGCCATAGATACTATTCTTCTTTGAGATGCTAAATTTGAGGTTTTAGAAACCAAATCCTGAGTTATACAGCATAAAACCAAGTATCTCAAAAGGTTTAAACACAATTGGTTTTTAATTACTTAGCAAAAAAAATTCATTGTACCAAGAATGAGAGACTTTTTAGCTTAAAAAGCAAAAGCTGAAAGGAAGTAAAAATACAGGCTTAGAATAAAAATGTCATTTCAGTTTTAGTTTAGGGTTTCATCTAGGCAATACATCTGCAGTATTGTAATCAAAGAGGGGAAGAAGAGGGCCCTACTTTGGTTAAAATCTTAAATACTTTAAATTTTCTTCATTTGACATATGATTTACACTTTTCTTCTAGGCAAAACCTCCTTTCTGAGAAACATGGGGAAGAGACTGTTCTACAAATAGTTTGCCCCGTAGATTACCATTGATTTTGATTCCTGCTTGAGGAAAATGTTTTTCTTCTCCTTTCCTAAAACCATTTTTGTGTTGAGCCACTTATCTGTGTTATGAGAGAAGCCTATGGTTGGTATTTCACAGGAGAAATGATTAAAATGCCACATGTTTGAGAGTGATGGAATAATTATGACTGAGTAAATGCTTTTATTTCTCTGGTAACTAACCCTCACCACCCCCATCAATTTTACATCTGGAGGTGATTAGGAAATGTGGGCTAGAGAAAAAAGCTCTGCTTCTCACTGCTCAGCAGAAGCTCAAACAGCAGTTCTTGCTGGGTGTAAAAGACAGAATTTTGCTTGATCTTTAGTGTAGCTTTTGAATCCACACTTGAAATATGAGAGATCCTTATTTTCATCCTGGTTTCATTGTGTGCCTAGCAAGAAGGAGGAAGCAAGGACCATTCAAGGTCCTTTCCAGATCTAGGTTCATACCTGCAAGGGAGATTCTATGGCAGAAATAGCAGCCTTAGCTAAAATCCTGATTGTGTGTCACTAGCCACATGGCCATAGCATGTTAATTAACCTCTGTGACTCTGCTTTCTTATCTGTAAACTGGTACACAAATAATTCTTCCCAGTCTTGTTTTGAAATTATTATAACCTAACTTGTGGACAGCACCTGATGTGGTGGTGGCATAGAGCCTGCACTTGATGTGTTTCTTATTTTGTTGTTATAAGTTTTCACCTTTCCTAGAAACTAGAATTGCCAACATTCTTATGTGCCATAGGAGAATAGAAAAAGCCCCAATCCCTTAATACAAGTAAGTCCCTAGATTGTCATGAGTATTTTTGAGTAAGAAGCTTACATAGGATATAAGTTATCAAGAACCTTGCATTTCGATGTAAATTAGGAAGGCCTGGTGATGTCATGGATTTATTTTCATAATCTGTCACGTGGATTATTATTGGAAGCCCACTAGACTAAATTTGCTGTCACACAAGTTCCCCCCCTACAGAAATGACTAAGGGAACCATCTGATGAAAAGTAATACAATAATAATTTTTTCAGGTATTATTTGAGAGCTGTCATTCTATAAATGGATAGGTTATATTTTCTGCATCGATACTAATAACAGGTATTTTTTACATAATTCACCATTTTAGCTGAATACTTGGAATTTGTGCATTTTTCAGTCTTCTATAATATAGCCCTATATTCTTTAAACCCACCCACCACCCACCCTGGCAGTGTTGGTGTTTTGAATATGTGACTGATACTCTGTCATTTTCGTCCAGGATGTCTAGGTAGTTACTAAGATCTGTGGATGCCACCTTTGAAATATCTCTCATATCTACCCCTTCAGCTGCCTTTCAAGGCCATGTGCTTTTCATCACCTATCTGGATTATATAACAGTAATGTCCTAAATGGTCCTTTCTCCTCATCCTTAAGCACCACCCCACCCTTGTATAAAATATTTTTCACCCTGCTCTTCTATTGGACTTACCAAAACATGACTTGTATCAAGTCATTCTGACTTCAATAACTTTTGATAGCTTTTCATTGCCTATAGGTCCATTTATATAGATTATAGAGCAATAACATTTTGGTCTGGCTTTCAAGACCCTTAGCAGTTTGACAATTGTCCACATAGGAAATGTGTTTTCTTCCATAAACACCTTATTCCAGTTAAACAGTTCTCCTCATAGGTTTCCAAACACCTTGTGAGCATATCTGCTCCTATTCCATCCTCTTTTCTGTCCTCTCTTACCTAAAATACCTTCTCACTGTCTATCTGACACTTTAAACATTCATGGTTTAGCTTAAATTCTGCCTCCTCAGTAATACCTTCCCTTATCACCCTAGCCCCATTTAATCCTACAACCAACCCACAAATTGACAACCCATAAATCTTTATAAAACATAACTAGCATGTTTTTTGGTGAAGATTTTTGTTGTTTTATTCACTCCCTGGACTGGACTAGTACATGCACATAGTAGACACTAAATATATATTTGTTGTGTAAATAAATGAAGTCATTGTACCTTACCTGTAAGTCTTCTTTGGCTCTTCTTTGGCTTGGGGGACAAAAGTCACATTCCTTAGCCTAGATTTTAAGGTCTTTCACGATGTATTTATGTCATTTTTGCTCCTCAATATTCACCTTTTTTAAGCCCCTAGTCTCCTTATTTTGATCTTCGCAAGCCGTATTCATCTGTGTTTCAGTATTTTGGCTTATGTTGTTTTCCTCACTGTAAACAGTTAGCTTGTCTCTTTTCTACCTAGTTATATCTTAAACATTCTTGTAAGGCTAAACTTAAATCTCACTATTGTATTAAAATATACTTCTTTCTCATTCAAACTCCTACTAAAGCATTTACCACCTGTACCGGCTGGGTTTTGGAAGTTAATCAATCTGATATTTTTACCTGCTTATTTAAAAAGCTTTATTCTTTTTAGAATTGAAATATGTTCCTTGTGTTTTTTTTTTTTAAAAAATGAAAGCACAAAAAAAGTACAAGGAAAAATATGAAAATTTCCCCAAATCTCAGCATCCAGGAATAAACACTGTATCCTTTTATTCATAATCACCCTGAGGTTATATAAGATGCTAACAGAATCTGAATGAAGGGTATATGGGAAATCTTCATGTGATATTGGTGCAATTTTTTTGAAACCTGAAAAAAGTATAATACTGACACTAAAATAGATTGATGTAGTGCAAAATCCCTAAAATAATCCAAATATGTGGTGATATTAGCATATATAGCAATGCAAATCAGTGGGGAAAACTGAACTATTTAATTAAACGGTGATGAGTTAATGAACTATAAAGCAGGATTTCTCCCTCATATATTACCCCCAAGTAAACAACACATGGATCAACAATTTTTAAAAAATTAGGCACAAAAAAATAACAAAAAACACGAGTGACAAGTGTTATGGATTGAAGTAGGCATGACAAAGTGTGACAAGAAAACCAGGAACATAAAATAAAAATACTAATAAATCTGTGTATAAAAATTAAAACTATATTATAAGAAGGTGGGGCAGGAAACATCATAAACTTAAAAGACAAGTGATAAACTAGAGAAAAATAGTTGTAACCTATATGACAGACAAAGGGTTGATAGACATACAGTGTAAAATGTTTTAGAGCATGTACCTTAGAGTAACTGCATGGACCTGCTGCTTACTGGATGTGACATTAGAAAAGTTACCTCAGTTTCCTCATTTTAAAAAATGAAAAGACTCCTGGTTTGATGGTGTTATATGGGAAAGCATCTAATATCATGTTTGGCATATAATAATGATAATAACTACTGAAATATATTGGATATTAATATGTATCATGCACCATATGAGCCTTTTAAATACATCATCTTATTTAGTGCTCACAGATACCCTTCCAATAAGGAAGGTACTGTTATTATTTTCATTTTACAGATGGGGACTGTGAGATTTAGAGGGATTCAGTAACTTGACCAACTGCTACTAAATGATGGAAGTGGGATTTAAGCCGAGATGAGATTCTAGACCCATCCTCTTAACATTGACACCATACTGTTGTGACTCTTAAAGACAATTTATTAACAGCTCCACATTCCTTGAGTTTTGAAACTATTTAATCTTGAAAGTTAATTGGACTTTTATCTCAGTAGGTATATGAATTGAGCTCTTCAAATGAATTTGGGCACATGAGGTTGCCATCTCAACCATATACATAAAATATATATATTTATAGAATATAGTCTTTCTTGACATGCTTAACCATTCTATTAATATTACCTAGGAGGAGAGGTTATCTCTTGGAACAGGATTTTGAGCAGGCTATTAACATTTGTGTTTGGTTCTTGAACTGACATGGATGTTGTACCACACAATTTGGGCCCAAGATTACTTTATGGGTTGGTTTAGACTGTTATCTTCAATTCTTCCTTTGGCATTCTTAGGATCTGTTTTCATCTCATCAGTTTCTCTTTTTACCAAAGACCAATTATTGCTCCCATTAACTGGCCTCAAACTCTTCCTAATAGACTGTAAACTCTTTGCAGGCAGGGATTAAATCTTTTTATATTTCCACCTGAGCACGGATTCTTACCTTGAATGTTGTAGGAGCTTAACAAATGGTTTATTGGTTAAATTAATTAATTATAAATAAGACTTCTAGAAAACTTGTGTCTTACTGAGCTTCTAAATTGTTTCTTCAGCAACAGTGACTGGAAAATGCAATTTCCCAAGAGCTATGCTTTATCTTAGTTCTAATGTTTCAGAGACTTCATCATAATGATATAAAATTTTAAGCAAAAACATCAGTTTATATCTTTTTACAAATAGCCACACATAAAATACCATTTGTTAAATGGAGAAACAAAAGGTTTTCTCAAAGCAAACTAAGGCATAGCATAGAGTTTTTAAATGATTTATACTTCATATGTAGGACTTGCTCAGTTAATGTATCCAGTTATTAAGGCATTAAGGAATTTTGAGTGAGGAATGAGGTTATGAAATTCATGTGCAAATATGAAAGTAGAAAGAAACTGTAGTTGAATAAGTTAATGCTGGTCTGCCAAACTTAATGTTCTCTTTTTACCCTTTCTTCATTTAGTAACTAGGCCATTTCCCCCAGTATATTAATTATGGCCTAGGAGTGAGTAAAAATTTTTGAGCTCCTACATTAAATCATTTTAGGACATTGTGAGTAGGAGTTAGCAAATCATTGCTTAAGGGAACCAAATAATATGCTAGTAACAGTAAACGCAACTTACTAAAGGGTCCAGTATAAAGACAAATAGCTTATGTAATGGGATATCTAAATGCAGTGTTTGATCTTCATATACCTGCTAACTCAGATTCTGGGTCTAGTTCAAACAAGGCCACTGCAAAACCATTTGCCTTTGTGAAAATTAGAAAAACATGCCCTTCCTTGAGTAAGAAAATGTAAGTACGTTATTCACAATTTGCACAATCCTATATTCAGACCTGAAGAAAGTGGGAATGTGAGTGGGCTTCCCCTTCTGGACTTGTTTGGTGATCCTGGACTTCACCCTCTTGTAAGGAGGGGCAGAGGAAAGGGTGGAAATGAGAGGATGAGGTTGGGGAGGGCACTGGCTCTGGGATTTAATCAACAGCAGCCAGTTTCAATTTGCCCAAACAGTGGCTCCATAAATCTAATTTATTTTTAAATCAATGACCAAAGTATCTACATTCTATTAAGAATCATGCAAAACTGCTGCTGAAAGGACATGCCTTTTTGGTTTAGCCTGACTCTGTGGGACTGAGATGTGGGGCCCATAACCCTGGCAGGAGCAAGTCTGTGAGTATAGCCACACATATGCTCCAAATGTCAGGGCTCACCTAGCAGTAGCAGGGCATACATCCTCCCTGGCCACAATGGTCTACCTTGTTTGGTATAGAAAATTAACCAGTCAGAATCAGGCCTCCTAGAGCCTAGGACAGGTACCCAGATGTGCCAGTGAATGCACACATGCCAGGCTCTTCTAAGAATAAGCATGTTATTGATGTCATTGTGAATTTGCATGGCAGAGAACCTTCCCCATTGCTTTAGGTTTCAACACAGAGACTTGCTGTCCCTTTTCTTGCCATCACATATTCTCATATAACTTCATATATGTCTACTTTGTGAATGCTGCTATGATATTCTTGCACTACACTGTATTCAATTTGTGTACAAGTATATATAGCATTCTATTAGGTACTCAAAATAATAGTGTTTCTATATTTAAATGAGAGCTTTAATATCTAAAATAGAATCTTGAGCTTTTTTCACTTAGATTTTCTACAATTTATTTAATGCTTATACTTTTTTTATACTTCTGTTTTTTTAAATGGAATGTAACCAAATAAATCCAAACCACATGTTATAAAGTATAAAAGCATATATTAGTTATCCATACTCAAATAGTGAGGTTAGAAATATATAGTCCCCTGAATTTCTGTACCAAAAGCAATACATCTTTTTTTAAGGCTCTGAGTCTATTCAGGACTTACTACCATGAGCTAGGAGGTTAGGAGAGGCTTTGTTATATTAGCATTTCCCCAGAGTCTCAGTTGGAAGTGAGTTCAAAGCCCCTAAAGACCTCAAGCTCCCACAAATATATAAACCCCAACATAAGGTTAATCTTCTACTTAATCGGAGACTGAGTTGGAAAGACAAATGTAATGAGCTTTTATTTAAGAAATGTCTTTTAGTGACATAAATTCACATTAACGATGTGAACCTCACCATGAGGTTATTTACCCAGTCTTCTATTTTTAAGTTTGTATCATAGAACATTTCAAACATATACAAAATTAGAAAAAGATAACAGTTACACAACATTACCCACTTTCAACAGTTGTTAATATTTTGTCAATCATGTTTTATCGGAAACCACCCCCTTTAGTTCTTTTCCTCATAGTATTTTTAAGTAAATTTTAGAACCTATCAATTTTCTTGTAAATATTTTAGCATTGCTCTCTAACTTACACGGCCTTTTTAAACATAACTACCATGCTATATCATACCTACAAAATTAATAATAATTTCTTAATATTACCAAATTCTTCCTATGCTGAAATTTTCCTGATTGTCTCAAAAATGTCTTTTTATAGATTATTCAAATTAGAATTCATATAAGGTTCATGCATTGCATTTGGCTGTTTGTCTTTTTTTTTCCTATCTAGATATTTGTATTTTTTTCTTTAGATTTGCTTATAATTTATCAAGGGAATTTAAAGAGAAAAATTGCTACCAAAATTAATCTCTTAGATTTTATCTTTAAATCATTAATTTTTACATTCTTTACATTTTCAAATCCAAATATACTTAATGCTGAAATGTGAAAGGCTGGGAAAACATAAAAAGGATTTTTGTGTGTGTGTGTGAGATTCAAAAACAGTCATGAATTGATTTTATTATTCAAGGGTAGAGCTTTGGCCCCCATCCTATTCAAGTTCAAATATGTCTATATTAAATCACATTTGTTATGGACATTATAGTTTGACCTAACTAAATTATAATTTTTATCATGAATACAAAATTTGTAAATAATGAATCATTTGCTTCTGGGATTTTATATTCTTTGTCTTTCAGATTTTGTGTTTATATTTCAGTATAATAATTTCAAACTAAAACAATTATTTTTTAATCAAAAACAAGTGAGTGATCATATCTCTTGGGCTGTTACCAATTAATATACATACATGGATTGTCCACTTGATAGTATTACCATTGAGTTCAATGTGATATCTCAAAAACTTTTGCTTTGTAAAAACAGTTGAATCATGTATTTACTTCTTTTTTTAATACTTATTTTGCTATTCTACCAGGTTGGTGCATTATTTTCTTTCAACATTAGTAGAAGAACAGAAAAAAATTTTTTTCTTCCACTATAATTTTAACACTACCAATCCTTGATTTAAATTGTGCAATGCTGCTAACATGCCTCAAAATTTTACCATTTCTTTTTATAAACTCTCAATCTTGTGAAATCTTTCCTTTCTTAGGATATGAACGAGTCTGCCAAACAAGAAGATATTTTAGAATCCACAACAGATGCTGCAGAATGGAGTCTAGAAGTAGAACGTGTACTACCACAACTGAAAGTCACGATTAGGACTGACAATAAGGTATTGAAGAGAGAACACATTTTCTTCAAGAATTTTTTTATAAGGCAATTTTAGGGCTAGGGTACTCCCAATTATGCAAATAATTAAGGGCAGAAGGATTCAGTGTTCAGCATTTTGTCTTACTAGGACTTTAAGAAATCGTTGATTAAACAAATAATGTAATATGGCCCAAAAAGCAAAGAAAAGAATTTTAAAAGAGTGGTTTGGAACATATCATGTTTCCCTGGGATTGAGAAATATTTTATGAATACATTTCAATGTATTTTTTTGGAAATCATATTTTGTTTAGGTAAATAGGAATTCCATGACTATGCCAACTGAAATCATGTTTTGTTTAGGTAAATAGGAATTCCATGACTATGGAACCCTACCAACTAATAAGGGTTAGAAGATGGTTCAGAACTCTACTGGATGGCAAAACAGAAGGCAACCTGGAAGTATTCCTAGATAATCTATTCAATACACATCAGTAAAAGTTAAATATTAAGAAAATAATCAAGAAATCATATATAATAAGATGTAGGGATCATAACAGATGAACTGGCCATTGTATCAAGTTTCCGCTCCCTTTTTATCTACAATTTTAGAAGTACAGTTGACCCCTGAACAACACAAGTTTGAATTGCACATGTCCACTTATATGTGGATTTTTTTCAATAAAAGTTACATGGAATGTGCCTGCCTCTTCTGTCTCCCCTTCTATATCATCCACTTCTGCTTCTGCCACCCGAAGACAAACCCCTCCTTTCCCTTCCTCTTCCTTCTCAGACTACTCAATGTGAAGATGATGAGGATGAAGACCTTTACGATGATTTACTTCCACTTAAAGAATAGTAAATATATTTCTCTTCTCTATCATTTTCTTAATAATGTTTTCTTTTCTCTAGCTTACTTTATTATAAGAATATAGTACATAATATACAAAATATGTGTTAATTGACTATTATCAATAAGGCTTCTGGTCAACAGTAGGCTATTAGTAGTTAAGTAGGCTATTAATAGTTAAGATTTTGAAGGAGTCAAAAGTTATACACATTTTTTATTTTGCAGGGGGGTCAGCAACCCTAACCTCTGTGTTGTTCAAGGGTCAACTGTAATGATCAGAACAAGCTAATAGGTGATTAGACAATGCTGTTCCCCTTAGTAGCATAACAATCTGTAGAAAAGGGGCTAAGGAGACATTTGGTAAAGAAACTGAAGGAGGATTTTTATCCTTGGAAGCTGGATGTAAGCCCTGGCCATTAGGAAACAAGGTTCTAGGGAAGTTTATTACTCTGAAAGTATGATCCTGTGTCTGCTCCTAAAGTAGAAGCCCTACATAGATTGCTGTTTTCAGAATGCCTTGGAAACTAATTCATTCTTAGAATGTCTGGATTTGGGCTTCCACTTGAAGAACTGTCAAAGCAGGTGAGAAGTAACCTAGACTCCCAGAGCAGTCCCAGAATAGAATAAAGATGATAGAGGTCTTACTAACAGTGAATCGCTGTGGAACAAACTCTATACAAGGTAAGTGGGCAAATCCTGCAGTCCGTTTACCATATATTTACCCAGTCATTATGGAGGACAGCTATTATTTAACTGCATTGGAGGTGAATTCTTTGTTTGCATAACTCTTATATATAAATATATATTAATAAGAATTTCCTCTTCACTGATTAGATCTCTGCTGGAACTCTTCATTTGCAAAACTGTGATATTTTTGCAGAAATATAATATCTGATTCTTTGGTTTTATCAGAACAAATTCTCTTCATAAAATTAAAAATCACTGTTATTGTGATTCTAGTAAGAATGACATGTTAAAATAATTGTGTAGTTGGCAACTCTCAAGTGTAGCTTAATCCCACAAGGAAGCAAGTTTAATTCATTTACTTTAAGCTAAGTAAACTCTTGAAGTCAAACATCTCATTTAGACCCTAATAAGATTTTTTTTAAGCAGTCATTGATTTCCACGTAATAGAAGTAACTTTACAAAGAAAGAAAAAGAAAGAATATAAATGTAACTGCTAGCACATACGTTTATACAAAACTAGGTATAAGTCAAATTCTATAACAGACCAGTATTGTAGTAATCAAAAACCTGGGTTTTTTGAGAATCAGTGTTCTCCTGATCTGGGGAAGAATTAACTAGCTTAAAGTTGGACTCTTACTTTCATACCATATAATCAGCCTTAATCTTATGGGGATATACCTTGCCAAATTAATTATACAATTAAGTTTTATAGATAGCATTCCAAAGTATCAGATGACATTCTTTTGTTTTCCAATAGTTTTTAGAATTTGTAGATATAATTTTGAATTTAGATTTTTGTAGTAAAACCTACTGACCTAAAGTCATATTCGATTGCTTTTTTCAGAACTCTTCTTTAGATCATTTGGCCTTTGTGTTCAGTATTTCACAAACTCTTCTTTTTTCTAAGTCTTTTAGATATAGCAATTGGGAAATGCAGCTTTAGGGTCAATTTTTTATTCAGCTTACTTGAGAAAAATAAAATTATATATCAGTTTGAGAAAATGAGAGGCTAATGAATAAAGGAATGTTTCTCATGTCTCAGAAATAAAAATAAACTAATCTAGTTACATAAGAGGTTTCTTCTCACGGACTCCTTATCATCCTTCAGAAAAGGTTGACTCCAGCATCATGGTAGATCCCATTCTTTCCCAATTCCTTCCTCTACCAAAATCAAAACGTCTCCTTTACTTTTGGCCAAAACGATAACTTTTCACTCAACACAGGATATGTAGAACATCTAGAGATTCAACTTTGTGTTTGAGAGGGGAAAAAACGAAATTTATCATTTTGGTATCAATGTGTTTTACTGGTCACTGTTGGATTAATTTTTAAGTGGTTTAGAGATGTGGGAGATAAGTAATAAAGGGCCTCCATTATTTAAATCCATTATTAATTTCTTCAAAATGGCCTTGCATTTATAGTAAATGAATCCCATATTTATTTGGCACTGGATCAAGTATTCGCTTTGTTTTTTTCTATCAGAAATTTAGTTTATTCCTCTTAGACTTTCTTTCAGGGAATTACAAAAAAAGTCAATCTCTTTTTCTATTCTTTTTGCATACTGTAGTATGCTTTGATGAGATCCTGTCATATACCAATATTTTATTTTGTATACTCTGCGTACTATTGCAGTTACATTTTTATTGCTAAACTAGCTTATCCCTATTGTCTGGCACCACTTGCTGCTGTTGCCAGTTCTCAAAGAATGCAAACTAATTTTAATATTAGCTTAAACAAAATACAATTAGGAAAATAAATGTTGCCAAAAATACAAATAATATGCTTCACAACTGAAGATAAAGGATTTTTGTTATTTGCTGATTTGAATGGACTATATTAGTAGTTCCCTTTTTAGTGGTGATTATAGAGAAAGCTCCTGGTAATTACAGTTGACCCTTGAACAACACAGAGATTAGGGGTGCCAATCCCCGAGCAGTTGAAAATCCATGTAACTTTTGACTCCTCCAAAACTTAACTACTAATAGCCTACTGTTGACCAGAAGCCTTACCAATAACAAAAGCAGTTGATTAACATATTTTGTATGCTATATGTATTATATACTGTATTCTTATAATAAAGTGAGCTAGAGAAAAGAAAATGTTACTAAGAAAACCACAAGGAAGAGAAAATATATTAACTATTCTTTAAGTGGAAGTGAATCATCATGAAGGTCTTCATCCTCATTGTCTTCATGTTGAGTAGGCTGAAGAGGAAGAGGAAGTAGAGGGAGGGGTTGGTCTTGCTATCTCAGGAGCGGCAAAGGTGGAAGAGGTGGACAAAGTGGAAGGGGAAGCAGGAGAGGCAGGTGCACTTGGGGTAACTTTACAAAAATACATTGTAATTTTTGTCTGACTTTTTTGCCTTTTCATTTCTCTAAAAATGTTTCTATATAGTAATAATCCTTCCACCATTTGCTTTAGTGTCAGTGCCGGTATCATAGAAGGGTCCAGAGGAAGTCAAAAGCAGCCTTGAATAATTGGAACCCTTCTGCCAGATTGTCTAAAGTTAATTTGTTTTCTGGCACTGCTTCTTCTGCTTCTTCTACTTTCTCATCGTCTGGAAATGGTTCAAAAGCACTCATCTCCATCAAGTTGTTTTCTGTTAATTTCTCTGGTGTGGTGTCTGTTAGCTCTTGAATTTCTTGCAGATCTGTATCTTGAAACCCTTCACCGTTTCCTACAACCTTTTTTTTTTTGCCATATCCACAATCTCTTTTATGATTTTTTTGATTGGCTCTGTCATAAATCTGGTGAAGACATGCAGAACATTGGGACACAGTTTTCTCCAGCAGGCATTTGTTGTTTTGGGCTTGATGACCTTCACAGCTTTTTCTATAACAATGATGGCAATTTCATTGCTGTAATCCTTCCAGACTTTCATGATGTCCTCTCTGTTGGGATTCTCTTCCACAGCGTTGACTATCCTTTTTGTAGAATACTGTGTTGTTCTATTGGTTCTATTGATGCTTTGTCCCTAAAGTGAGGAAGTACCTTATCAGTAAGGGATTGCCTTTCAAGATTCTTTTGATATTGGAAAATGCCCCTGGCCACCCAGAACTGCATGAGTGCAACAGTGAAGGAGCCAAAGTGGTCTACTTGCTCCCAAACACAACATCTCTATTTCAGCCTCTAGATCAGGAAGTCATAGGGACCTATAAGACTGGCAGCTGGTGTTTACCTTTTCCTTTCAAGGCTCCAGGGTTAGCAGCTTTATAGATAAGGGCAATCCTGAGCATAAACCTGACAATAGAGTTAGCCTATCCCTTCCTACCTCAAATCCTGGTACTCCCTTCTCTTTCATACTAATAAATACCCTTTGTAGTATCCCCCCCCCAGAATAGGGCACTTTCATCTACATTAAAAACCTATTCAGGCAGATCTCCTTTCTCAATGAATTTCCCAATTCCAATCTAGAAACTTGTCTGCTGCCTCTTAGTCAGCAGAAGCTGCTTCTGTTAATTTTGACTTTTTATTTTTTTAGGCTAAACCTCTTTCTAAAATTATCAAACCATCCTTTGCTGGCATTAAATTTTCCAGCATTAGAGCTTTCACCTTCCTTTTGCTTTAAGTTGTTGTATAATGACTTCATTTTTTCTCGAGTCATAACAGCAATAGGTGTGCTTTTCTTATAGAAATCCTGCGCCCATAAAAAAGCTGCATTTTTAACAAGAAATAAAAAGCCATTTTGTAATAAGTGCAAGCTTTTTGTGTCTGCTGGCATACCTGCAGCAACCACTTCATGAATGTGTTTCTCTTTCTTTTTTACAACAGACCTTACACTGGATTCACTTATCTTGAAATGGCTGGCACTGCAGCTGCAGACCTCAATCTATGATACCTATCAAGCTATTCAGCCTTTTCTTGTAATGTCATGACTTTTTTGTGTTTCCTGGAAGCACTTCCAGCATCTATAGTGGCACTTTGTATAGGTCTCATGGTGTTATTCAAGACTTACAGTATTACACTGAACACGAAAAATAACGTGAGAGCTGCAGGAGATCACATTTACTGAGATAGGAAATTTACTGGAGAAACAAACTGCTCACGCAGAGATAATTATCCTCATGGCATTTAAATCAGATATTTGCAACACTTGAGCTCACTGCAATAGCAATAGGTGGTGGCTATGATATTATTACAGTAGTATAGTGTACTGCATTTAATTTTATGAAGTTATGATTTAATACTGCATCTCTACATTTGTTTACATTTCTCTCAACTGTGGATGGCACCATGTATAGTCTGTGTATGCACAAAATTTTGATCAATTTTAGCTTTTTATAATAGATTTGTGTATATTTTATGATAGCAAATGATAAGATAGACTGGTATCTACATATATTTTATGTATTCATGCCTAACTTTTTCTGAATTTTTTCAATATTTCTAGGTTATAAAGTTCATTTGTTTTTTCAAATCTACATAAATCTCCAAAAACTTTTCCAATATACTTATTGAAAAAAATATGACTGTAGGTAGACCTACTCATTACAAACCTGTGGTGTTCAAGTATCAGCTGTACTTCTAGGGTAATTATATACCCAGAGAATAACTCAGATATGAATAATGTGTCTAAAGACACAGACATAAGTTCTGCCAAGAGAGTCAAATTCACCCTTATCCTAAATCATGCTATTTTACTAATGCCTTAGTTTTGACTAAATGATTAAGACTCAGGAGCTAATTCTTTAGAAAATTACTATCTGAGGATTCCTAAACTAGAGTCAACATTGGTGCCAGCTAAAATTATTTAATAGTATTGTTGGTACACTGTGACTCTACATCTTACGTGTTGTCCTCCCATCCTTTTTCCCCCCTCTTTCTCTTATCCTTTTCTTTTCTGCTGAGTTTTTATCTGTCTCTTTTTTATTATTCTTTATTAGACCCAAAAATGGGGCCTACAAGTGTCATACAATTGCTCCAGTAGAATTTAAAGCCAAGTTAGAGCAAACATCTCTGATTATCCTCAGACTAGACTTAGATCTATAATGAGTTAAGAATTATCCTAACCTCTGAGTCTTTTTAAGATAAAATTTTGTTTTTAATTATAAAAATGATATGGAAGCACTGTTTCAAGGAGGGAGGGGGCAGGCAATGTGCCGTGAATTAGAAATTGGAGATTACACATTTAGTTCTACTGTCTGTTCCTGATTTATTGAGCCAAGGTTTCAGAAACTTAGTGAAACTGTGGTAACCATAAAGACCCAGAGAGGATGGATTTATTTCACATACCTTCTCTTGGCCCCCAGAGTTCATATTTACACCACATATTAACTGTGTGACCTGGGGCTTATAAACATCAGCCTTTTATCTTTACATGAGAATATAATCAGGTCATACAACTCTCACTTTGGTACACTTTTCCAGTTTTTTCCATAGTAAATGTATATATAATATGATAATGTTGATAATAATCACTGACATTTACTGAGTATTTTCTATGTGCCAATCACTGTTCTTAACCCTTCACATGTTATTAACTCATTTAATCCTTTCCACCACCCTATGAGATATATGTACCTCTTACCGCAGATGAAGAGCCTAAAAACAGAGAAGTTAAGTAACTCACCTTTTTAAGTGACAAATATGGTATTTGAACTGACAACCCAGGCTTTTACCTATTTAATGACAATGCATCATACTGGTTAAAAGCACAAATTCTGAACCCATGTTGCTTGAGTGCAAATACTGGCTCTAACAGTTACTAGCTTTTGGACCCTGTGGGCAACTCACTCAACCACTCTGTATCTCAGTTTCTTCATCTTTAAAATGGAGTTTCTTATAATACCTCCCTCAAAGAGTTAGAGGATTAAATGAATTAACATACCTAAAGCACTTAGAGTGGTACCAGAAGAATCACTTGCTATACATTGGCCACTATTTCTGTGTGTGTTTATTTATACAACTGAGATTATACCTCTTTTTAAAAATATAACATTATATCACAAGCATTTCCATACATCATTAAAATTATAAACTATAACACTGATGACTGTCTATAGTGTTTGAAGGTTACCATCAATCCCCAGATGAATGCCAGATAGCAGAGATGGCTTGGCTAAGCTTAGAAGGTTGGGGTCAAATCAGGAAGTTTAGGATATGAGTGGAAAAATGGCAGGACAGAGTTATGCAGAAGCTGGCAGTGAGGATATGGACAAGAATAGGGACTGTAACATCTGAGAGCACAGATTAATAGCAAGAAATGGATTATGTCAATGAGTCACTTAAGGTGGAAGTCCAGTTGAAAGGTAAAACATGGAAAGCAGGAAACAGAAATTATGATTAAATGGAAATCTAGATTTAGAAATCTTCTATAATTACTCATTGCTACAAGAATGTATAGTCAGACCAATCTGTAGGTTGTAGCTGCTGTTACCTTTTTTCAGCTTATGTGAGAGGTTTTCTTTCAGGGTACTTTAGGACAATTATTGAAAGATAATATTTTCTTATATGATTGAAAAATTTTAAGTTCCATAATAGTAATATATATATATTTTGATTTTTAAGTGAATCAATTGACAGTTGCTGAGTTTAATATAACAGTACTTGAAGCTGAGCTGCCAAAGAATTCTACATGTCACATATTTCTGGAACATAGAAAATGTGGATGCATATTCATATGGATTTTCACTTTCTGTATTTTTGATTAATTTTGAATCTCCAAAGAAATATATAATGCTGTTTTTTGAAGAAGAATATTCTATCTTCTTAAATTTTCTTCTTATTATAAAAAGAAAACCTTTTTTTTACTTTGTTGAAATAAAGGTAGATCATCCAAGTGAGAACAAGCAAAGACTATTTATTCAGAGCTGCTACATAGCAAGGGAGTAAGCCACTATCACTTGTAGTTGGCAGAGACTCAAGGCAGGTAGGAGAATTTAACAGATTTACAATGAGAAAAAAAAAAAGAAAGGCTTCATATATGTTCAGGTGTGGCTGGAAATCTGCAGAGTATGCTGTGTGATTAGTTGGTTAGGGAGGGTAGTTGGCTTTGTCTGGTTGCTCCTAAGTTGGAAGTAGGTGAGGCAAAAATGGGGAAGCTAGCAGTCATCGATTAAGTCCTGTTTGGGGCCAATTGCTACAGAGGTTGTGGTTTTGCTTTCTGAACTGGTTGCTGCAGACTGTGGGTCAGAGTTATGTTTTTGTATTTGAGCTGGCCATTGTCTGTTTTCCATTTGTATATTCAGTCTCTCAACTTCGTTGACCCAAAGGAAAGTGGCTTCTTAAAATCATCAGTCTTATTAGTCTTTATCAGATGATCTTTTTTCAAATCTAGGGGTTTTTTGTTGTTGTTGTTGTTTTACTGCAGTGGAAAACAAATAAACATTAATAATACTTATTCCTGTTTTTCAGAAATAAGGAAGAGCAGAAAGTGTGAAATCAGTTTTCAACTAAACCTTACTTAGACCATTTTCTTTAATTATGCAGTACTTATTCCTAAAAGACTGTACATTATAATGATTTAATATTCAGTATTTAATGCAATGAAAAAATGTTCTAAGATGCTTTAATGTCCTGTGGATATTGTAATTAAAATTTTGATTAATGACTTAAATAGATTTTTTCCCAAATTATAATTAAATGTTTCCTGCTTTGTTGTTTTAAAAGATGGTTGGGTAGGTATCCCCTTCATTCCACTAAAATGTCTCTAGTAATTATGTAAATCTTCAGGTTCATTACAAGGAATTTAGATAAAGAGATTATTTTTTAAAAGGCTTTGGAAGTATTATAGCATATGTTTCTAATTATCTCAAACCTTTGATTCACTGAACTGACTTTTTTTTTACATCCTTACCTGTTCTTTTAGTGTCTGACTTTCTCAGGGTGCAGTTGTAAAAAGAACCTTAAATTTTAAATTTCAACTGCAAGCAACTGGATTTTGTTTTAACGTAAATAAACTGTAGAGATACTGCCTTGGGTAATTCACGGCAGGAAACCTTTTGGAAAGAGTCATCTTGCTAAGGATGGAATCATTGCAATAGTCTTGAGCCCTTGGGGCTCTCTAGTCACTGTGAGAGCTAAAACCTAAGAGGGAGAAGAGAGGCCTTCGTTAATCAGCAGGGGGAATTCTATTTAAATGAACCTGGAGGGACCACAGAATTGCTGTATTAGATCTAAGTCTCTTCCAATTGGAAGCCAAATCCTGCAGAAAGATACAAAGGTAGGATTTCTCTTTTTATTATTATAGACAAATCTGTATCTGGAAGCAATAGAGGGTATTTTTACTCATTCCAAAGTAGTAAGGAGAGTAACTGGTTTTGACCTTTTGCCATCACTGTGTTTGGATGCAGTATAAGAGGGTGTTAATAAAATTTAGTTTTACTAAATATTTCGGACCTGCAGGGATTTAGAAATTGTTATAATTTAGGAATAAAGAGCCTGTATTAGATAAAAAGCCTTATTAAGACTTATACTCTGGTTTTTGGATAGGATATATTGATAGGATTCTTGCATCCAAGAGCAAAAAGGTATAATATATTTTGTGGCCTAGAGTATAGGAATATATTTTATGTGTATAATAGTCATTAAAGTGGGATTCTGCTTGTCATTTGAACAATGAAGTAACTAAATTTATAATTCTTACAGGTTTTCTGGGAGACAGACCTTCTGTTGAGAAATACCCACATAATTTAAAGAAAAATAAGGTGCCAAATAAAAAAATTAGCTTTTACAATTACCGGTAACAAATGTAAATACAGGTGGCAATAAGTTGGTCTCCATGAGGCTCCATGCAGGAGTAATAGCTCCAATTACTGTCACAAATGTTTGTAATTGTATCTATTGCTGCCAGACGATAAATGCTTTTTAATATAGTAAGGCCATAAATGTACATGCTGCTGTTGTTTAAACAAAATACAATTGTCAGCAAATTTATCCTTGAAACACCTGCTATAATCAAAAAGAGGTGAATGCTATCAAAATAAACTGCCTAAATTAACTAGACACACATACATTTTTAGAGCAGCCTGCATGATTACTCAACTGCCACGAAATCTCGGAGAATGAAGGGAAATATTCACTGATGGACTTTTACAAGCAAGCTCTCTTTAAAGGAGACCACAGAAAACAGAACATTGTTTGGGGCTGTTGTGTTATTTTTAAACAAGGTGTTACTTTGGGGACTTAAAGTTGTATTTTCAAGGTCAGCTCTTTGGTTTTTTTTTTTTTTTCCTTTGTTGCATATGAGTCATGGACAGATATCAGGGTTGTGGGAAAGAATAGTGTGCTTAAAATTATACATGTAAAAATATAGCAAAGGGGTGGAGAAAAAAACAGCCATTCTTAAGCAACTGGAAAAGATTTTTAGTTGCTTCTGTCACAATCTTGTTGAACATTCAGGATAGTCTGTGTTTAAAGATAGTTGATCATACCTTCCTTCCTATTTACCCTGAGTGTGATAAATGTTTCAACTGGATCGGGGAAAGGTTCTATTTATCACAAGTTGAAATAGGAGAACGGGTGTTTTTGCTTTAGAGATTACCATCAGCTATAACTAAAGAGCATCAACAGTGGCAGCAGATTTTAAGGAAATAACCAATAAAGACAGCATGTTATATAAATACTGCAGGGGCAAGTTACTAATGCCTCACTGCTGATGTACCTCAAATAGACATTTGTGATTGAGAGCAGTGAATTAATTCATATTGATTATAATTAAAATTCTAGACTGCCTAAATATTTCATTATTGCAAAGTATGATTTAATGTTTCCTTTAAATTACTTAATATAAAATGTGAATTGAAGCACAAACCATTTGTCATGTGGACCTTCCTACAAAATGAACTTTTTATTGGCTTGACACATTTTTTCCAATCAACCATATTAGAGTAGTTCTCACTATCACTGAGTTTCATTAATATTTGAACAAATATTACCCTCATGTTTTTTATCCCATTTTTTAGATTCTGTTTCCTTATACCAATTTATGTTTCTTGGTTCTTCAGATATGAAGGAGATTACCATTGTTTTGGGGACTTTTGGGGGGAAGGGGTATCAGTATGAGAGACAAATTTTGATTAGTAGATTCCTAAAGTCGGGAGGGACTATCAAGGCCATCATCTGGTCTGGCTCTCCACTGTGGTTACTCAGCATCCTGTAAAATATTTAAATTTTAATTTGGCCTGTGAATGTTCCTGCATTCTCAGAGGGGCCCCATTCACTCCATGTCTGCCTTGCCAAATCTCTTTTCTGGGTTTGTAACTCCTTCGAAAGCCTGAAAACTCACTCAAAAGATCTGTGTGGCCATATAAAAGGGGTGTGAATGGAATAAACATGATTAATAGGTCTGAGTCAACATATGAAAACTCATTAGTAACAGATGAAAGTCAGTAAAGATAATCTCTGAGTGTGTTAGAAATGTAATTATTTAACTACAAAGGTATTATATCTAGAGATCATAGATCTCCAGTTTCAGTTCAATTACAGTTAGGTATGAGAATACCAGTCATTGTTATGACAGGCTTGCTTATCCACTGTGCACACTGTTTTATTTTTCTCTACAATGAGAGGAATATCTAGAAACTAGAAACTTCCCTGAGGAAACATACATTTCCAGCAATCATGAATTATTCCCACACCACCTGCGACAGATACACCACAACATATAGCACACAATATACATTCAACTCTTCTTAAGTAGTATGTTTAGTTCTTCGAACATGTAAAAAGAAAATCATGCTTTCATACCACAAGGATGTACCATAGAAGACTTTAAGCTGCTGGCAATGGAAGAAAAATTTCACATTTAAAAATTCAGGAAAAGTCGCATTCTGTAATTATACTGCAACCTGATGGGCATTTTTTCATTAAGAAAGTAATTCAGTCTCATAAAAAAGTTATTTAATTGAATGGACAATCTCACTCTTTTTCTCTTTCTTCACACACATACACATGCACTCACACACATACATACACAAATGTGGGCAGTGATGAAGCTGAAAATTCTGATGAGAACAAGGAGAAGAGCTTGTGCAAAGTGGCAAAAAGAGAATAGAGAAAGGAGTGTTCTCTGTGGAGAAGGGAAATAGGCTGCTCATATTCTTGCAGAAACCATTATAAATCATAGATTTGTCACAGAAATATTTGCTACATTGAACTTAGATATATGCAACTCCCTCTATCAAGCTATTTTCCCTGCCCCTTTCACTTAGGCTGATTCCCTGTTATCAGATTTGCAAAGAATTGTTGACCACGGGTGGGTATTTAAACATGTTACAGGAACATCAATATTATACACTGAAATCTTGAGACTTGTCACTTTTGCACTGAAGCTCCCACGTGGTCCTACCTCTCTACCACTGTAGCTACAATTATAATTTTAATAACTCAGTCTTTCACCCTGCGGTTGAAACAGAGATGTGCTCTCCAAATCCCCTTACAAGAAAGGACTTGCTGCCCAGCTGGAGAAAGTGGTCTGCAGACAGCCTCCAGCTATCCACTTCTTCAGTGGCAGAAAGCTGCCTCACTCAAGGTCTCATCCTTCTCAGAGCGGCATGCATCTGGGCATATGTGAGTTCTTTCCAGTTTGAAACTATTATAAATAATGCTGCTATGAAAATTCTTCAATGTGTCTTTTGGTAAATGTATGTACACATTTCTACTGGAATTTCTACTAGGAGTGGAATTGCTAGGTCATGATATATGTTTATGTTCAGCTTTAGTAGACCTTGCCAGATAGTTTTTGAAAGTGGTTATAAAAATTTATGCTCCCTCCAGCAGTGTATGAAAGTTCCAATTGGTTCACATCTTTATCAACATTCAGTATTATTTTGGTCTTTTTTTTAATCATCATGGTAGGTATGTTGTGAAATCTGATTGTCATTTTAGTTTGCATTTCCCTCTTGACTATTAAGATTGAGCCCCTTTTCATATGTTTATTTGGCATTTGGATATCCTCTTTTGTCTTTTGCTATTGGATTATCTGCATTTTCTTTCTATTTATAGAAGTTCTTTACATATTCAGGATAAGTCCCCTATCAGATATATGTACTGTAAATATCTACTCTTTAACTTTCCTTTTCATTCCTTTGTATATTATGATGAATAGTGACTTAATTATAATATACTAAAAATGATCTTTTCAGGTAGTGGGGGTGCAGTGAGTATGGCTAATATGTTTTAAGAAATCTTTGTTTACCTCAGTGTTCTGAAGGTATTTGTCTATCGTGTTTTGAAAAAATTCTGTTCATGTCTTTTGCTCACTTTTTAATGGGGTTGTTTGTTTTTTTCTTGCTGATTTGCTTGAGTTCTTTGTAGATTCTAGATATTAGCCCTTTATCTAATGTATAGTTTGTGAATATTTTCTCCCATTCTGTAGGTTGTCTATTTACTCTGTTGATTATTTCCTTAGCTGTGCAGACGCTTTTTAATTTAATTAAGTCCCATTTTTCTGTTGTTGTTATTGTAATTGCCTTTATGATCTTAGTCATAAGTTCTTTGCCAAGGTTGATGTCTAGAAGAATTTTTCCTATATTTTCTTCAAGAATTTTTATGGTTTCATGCGTTATATTTAATTCTTTTATCCATCTGGAATTAATTTTTGTATATGGCAAGAGATAGTGTCAGGTTTTAGTCTGAAATGTCAGTTCTTAGTGCACTCATGGCTGAGAATAACCAGACACACCAAAGTAAGGCAAGCACGAAAATGAGATTTATTGAGGAGAGAAAGATAAAATTATAGGGCAAGAGCAAGATACAGGTTTACAGAGCATGCTACATATGCCACAGATGATGACTGGACCCACTGTCACAGCAAAGGGAGAGCAAAAGGAAGGGCAAAGAAAGAGAGATTGGCTATGGTCTGTGTCTTATTTTATAGTGCCTGGATAGGGACCTTCCTTATGGTCCAGAGGTCACCATGGAACCACTTTGATTGGACAGTTGGGAGTCACATAACCTCAGCCTTAATTACGAATGTGGGTTCTAGGGACTTTCTGGACTCTATGGTATCTATGCTGCTTGGCCCATGGGCTAGAGAGTGCTCTGCATTCTTTTGCAGCTGGGGCACCAAGTTTTGATTGGCAGATTCATAGAGTATTCCCTCCTCCCTCAGGTATGGAGAATTAGGGTGGGGCGGGACCAAGATAGGGACACACAGCAACCATTTTCATCCCTAGAAGACCTGGAACCCATGGCTATTTACCTAACAATAGGGGTCCTGTTTCATTCTTCTTCTGCATGTGGCTATCCAGTTCTTCCAGCACCATTTATTGAATAGGTGCTTGCTTTCCCCAGTGTCTGTTGTTGTCTGCTTTGTCAAAGATCAGTTGGTTGTAGGTAGATGGTTTTATATCCGGGTTCTCTATTCTGTTCCATTGGTCTTTGTCTCCATTTTATACCAGTACCTTGTTGCTTTGATTACCATAGCCTTGTATTTGATAGTATAATTTGAAGTCTGATAATGTGATGCCTCCAGATTTGTTCTTTTTGCTTAAGATTACTTTGGCTATTCAGGCTCTTTTTTGGTTCCTAGTTATTTCTTTCTTAAGTGTTTGGAAAGATTCACTGATGATGCCATCTGGTTCTGGATTTTCCTTTATGAGAAAGTTTTTGATTACATATGTTTCTCCTAAAAATGTTTGCAATTCATTTCTATTATACTATTAATATATGAATACATTCTTATAAAAATTCAAATATTAAAAATAACACCAAAGTCCTCCTTAACCATTATACCCTTAAAATTTTTAGTTATACCTTACTGCATTTCATCAGGGAAATAATGTTATGATATAATGGTCCTTGCAAGTTTCAGCTCTTCCGTGTATTTTCCTGTCTGAGCTGGGCAGTCTACTTAAAAATAGCTAAGTCTCACCTGCACTCGAATGTTTATGGCAGCACAATTCATAATTGCAAAGCTGTGGAAACAACCCAAATGCCCATCAATTCATGAGTGGATTAATAAAATGTGGTATATGTATACCATGGAGTACTATTCAGCTCTAAGAAACAACGGTGATATAGCACCTCTTGTATTTTCCTGGATATAGCCGGAACCTATACTACTAAGTGAAGTATCCCAACAGTGGAAAAACAAGCACCACATATACTCACCAGCAAACTGGTATTAACTGAGCAGCACCTAAGTGGACATATAGGAGCTACATTAATTGAGTATTGGGCAGGTGGGAGGGGGAGGGGGGCAGGTATATACATACATAATGAGTGAGATGTGCACCATCTGGGGGATGGTCATTCTGGAAGTTCAGACTTATGGGGGGAGGGAGGCAAGGGCATTATTTGAAACCTTAAAATTTGTACCCCTATAATATGCTGAAATAAAAAAAAAATAGCTAAGTCTCAATCTTAGTAAAGTTTTTAAGAGAATTATATGTGACAATATAATGCTTAGCATAGTCCCTAACACATACTAAGCATTCCATGAATGTTAATATTGTAGTTATTGTTATTATATTTAAAAAGATTCCAGGATGAATGTAACTGTTGAGGGACTACTATATACCAAGGAAAGAGATAGGAAAGATTTCTGAGTAGCCAAAATAAATATCACAAAAGAAACTATACTAATGCTCATGCATTTTATTTGTAGGAGAGTCCTATAAATCCTTCTTTGGAACTTATTTATCCTTGTGGTAGAGATAGTTCTAGCAAGGTTATTTTATCTAGATTGTCTATTTGCAGATTCAAAGCAATAAGCCTCCCTAGTGTCTACACTTTAGCAAAACAACCAAAATAATAAACATTTACTTAACGTGCAAACTTTGAACTAAGAGTTATCAGAAATTCTTGTGCTTCTGACTGAAATTGTATGACAAAGTAAGAAAATAAAAGAGGCTGTTTGATGTAATGGGAAACCTACAAGTGAAAGAAACGACATTCGATTTCCTTTTCAATTTATGATTGACAGTGTAAAAATCACATAACTTCAATTTGTTACCCAGTCTGTGAAATGGAGATATAGGATTTCTCCCCTGAATATTAGTGTGATCTTGAAAATGTCTAGAGAAAGTAAATCCTGAGTTGAAACAATGGCATAATGAGAAAAATGGGGTTAGGTGTCTTAAATGGACCTTATAAAAGCCCTTGTAAATATTTTTATATTCATTAAAATAAAACTGCAAAACAGAGCATTGAATTACTACTTCATTGGTTATTATTTATAATGGAATTGGGGGAGAGATAACGAGAATAGAAGATGATAGCACAGAAGTAACATTTTTGTGATACAAAGTGATTCAAGACACATCAGAGTCTTGGGGTTCTGCTCTTGCTTTCTGGGTAGAGAAGCAAGCAAGGGATACTAATAGACATCCCCATAAACTGCTAGGGTCAGCTGTGCTCTGGCACGGATTTTTCCTGAGCCTAGAAAAGAACATTCCATTGCTTTAAAACACTACATTAAAAAAAAAGAAAAAGAAAAAAACATTCCAGCACGCAGGAAGATATCTTCCTTGGTTTTTTATTATTATTATTATTAGTGTTTCAAGATATTATGGGGGTACAAACATTTTGGTTACATGTTACAACGTTGCCTCACCCAAGCCAGGATTAGAGGCGTGCCGTTCCCCTATAAAATGCTCACCACATCCATTAGTTGTGAGTTTACCCACCCCCACCCGCCAATCCCCAATGAATATTACTACCGTGTGAGCACCATAGTGTTGATCAGTCAGTGCCAATTTGATGGCGAGTACATATGGTGCTTATTCTTCTGTTTTTGTGATACCTCACTCCAGAGGATGGGCTCAAGCTCTATCCAGGAGAATATAAGAGGTGCTAGATCACCATTGTTTTCTATAAGTGAGTAGTATTCCATTGTATACATATACCATATTTTGTTAATCCACTCATGGATTGATGGGCACTTGGGTTGTTTCCACATCCTTGGCTTTTTTTCTATCAAGAATTCTTTAGCACTGTGCCTCTCCACACATAAAGAAGCTCAAACTTGGTTTTAAAAAAAAGAGTTTGACATTTTACAAGTTGCAAGTTAATGAAACTTATATACAGATCTAAGTTCCATTTACCATTCCTAGCTCATGATTTAGTCTCTCCTTGCAGTTTTAGGGAGAAGCTTTAAGCATTGAGTTGCGATCCAGACAAAGAAACAGTGTCTCTGCATGTGCAAAGGAAATCTTTAGGTTGTTGTTCTGTTGAAACCCAGAGATCCATATAGTCTTTTCAGTCGCCTTAACAGCTGCAACTAGATCTCATACATTTTATTTATGGTATACTGTGAATCACCATCTGCAGATACTTTATCACAATTCTCCAGTTACTAAAAAAGGGAGATATAAAATATAATTTGGTGATAAAGAATTTGGAGTGGGGAGAAGGGGACTATGGTTACAATAATACTTTTTCTGTTTACCTCATATGTGATAGAATGATACATGAGATTTTATAGGAAAGGATTTATAAAAATAGAAAGTCTAAGGAAATGATATTCTATATCATTATTAGTCTTCTCAATTCCATTGAGAGAGAAAGTTTGCAAGGATTAGGCGAAGCACTTATCTTCAATAGAGAAGAGGAATGATACCTAATGAACACACTTTAGAGCACTTTGGAATAGGTGACCAGTAGACCTCAGTGGCCCAAGCAGACTCATTTGATATGTAACAAAAAAAATTCTTAGTTTGGTTTATAAACTTTTTGGTAGTTCATCTTCTCACAAAGAAAATCATCATAAAATATGTAGAAAATGCACTGCTTTGGAATTGCTTTTCATTTCCAGACATGAGACTTTGGAAAAGTCATTTAGACTTTCTGATTCTTAGTTTTTCTCACTATAAAGTATGTATATGTAGTTAATTTTTCCATGTAACAAACAACCCCCAAAACACAGTCACTTACAATAACACATTTATTCTCACTCAAGATACACATCTGCTGATGTATGGCTCAGCTGCAGCTCTGCTCCAGCTGGATTCCACGTTTCTTACTCTCAGACCTAGGCTGAAAGGAGAGCCCTCATATGAGGCATGCTCATTTTCATGGCTGAAATAAAGAGCGAGAGAGCTGGTGGAGGCTGCCTCTGACAGCTTCTGCACAGTTCTGGCATAGGCTGTGTCCACCATCATTTTACAGGAGAATCGCACAGCAAAGGGCAGCATCAATTGGGTGGGAATGGAGCAGGGAAGTATTACTCTTCCCACAACCAGCCGGCAAATCTCGTAACCCTCTTACAGGGAAGCTAAAAGTGAATAATAAAGGATAACAATATCTACTTATCTCTCCAAACCTTTATAAATGTCAAGAAAAGTTATATAAAAGATCATTGTAACCTAATGAATTCTCTACTAATGTAAGAAGTGCTATCATCATTGAACAGTGCCTTTTAGTGTTATTTATTTCAGGGATCCAGATACATTTCAAGTCCTTGTATATCATTAAAACCTACCACTTCTCCATTCTTACCACAAACCTTTGTAAAGCTTTTAACAGTCTCAGTTGTAGTTTTTTAAAAGCTATGTACTTTGCCTTTTTGTATTCATGTTTTAAAAATGCTACAATTATAATATTTATTTTCTATTGTAACTATATTAAACCTCTTTTAAGAATTTCCTGGGCATCTAGAAGGTTATTATATTTTCTTCCCCTGACAATTAAAGTGACAAAATTCCCTTGTAGGAAATTAGAAAATTTTGGAAGGGTAAAGAACAAATTTTAAAACATCCATATTCAAATCCCTGTCTTAATACACACACACATACATACACACATTCCAATATATACAAGTAATAATTTTTACTAAATTGAACACCTAATGAATATACTCTTTCGAGAGCGTTTTCTTTTTCCTTTTTTTTTTCTGAGACAGAGTCTCACTACGTGGCCCTGGCTAGAGTGCTGTCGCATCAGCCTAGCTCACAGCAACCTCAAACTCCTGGGCTCAAGTGATCCTACTGCCTCAGCCTCCTAAATAGCTGGGACTACAGGCATATGCTACCATGCCTGGCTAATTTTTTTTATATCTATTTTTAGTTGTCTAGCTAATTTATTTATATTTTTAGTAGAAACAGGGTCTCACTCTTGCTCAGGCTAGTCTCAAGCTCCTGAGCTCAAATGATCTTCCTGCCTCAGCCTCCCAGAGTGCTAGGGTTACAGGCGTGAGCTACCACACCCGGCCTAGAGTGTTTTCTATATATTGTGTTTACTATACGTTGTTGGCATGCATGTTTGCTGATCATTAAATATTTTTTGAGAACACAAATTTAACATTTTAATATTTAATATTAACATGTAATATGCAATACATATATACTGATGGTCCCTGACTTATGATAATTTGATAGGATTTTTCAAATTTATGATGGTATGAAAGTGATGTGCATTCAGTAGAAACTGTACCTCAAGCACTCGTACAACCATTCTGTTTTTCACTTTCAGTACAATAGTTAATAAATTACAGAAATATTCAACACTTTGTTATAAAATAGGCTTTGCGGCCAGGCATGGTGTGTCATGCCTGTAATCCTAGCACTCTGGGAGACCGAGGTGGGAGGATCACTTGAATTTAGGAGTTTGAGACGAGCCTGAGTAAGAGGGAGACCTTGTCTTTACTAAATATAGAAAAAATTAACCGGGCATGGTGGTGCACGTCTGTAGTCCTAGCTACTAGGGAGGCTGAGGCAGGAGGATTGTTGGAGCCCAGGAGTTTGAGGTTGCAGTGAGCTATGATGATGTCACTGCACTATAGCTGGGGCAACAGAATGAGACTTTGTCTCAAAAGAAAAAAAAATAGGCTTTCTGTCAGATGCTTTTGCCCAACTATAGGCTGATATTAGTGTTTTGAGCACGTTTAAGGTAGGCTAGGCTAAGCTATAAGCTATGATGTTTGGAAGGTTAAGTGTATTAAATGCATTTTCTTCTTAAGATATTTTTAGCTTATGATGGGTGTATCAGGATGTAACCCATCATAAGTTGAGGAGCATCTGTAATTATGTAGCCCAATAATAAAACAAACCCACTCCTCAACTTGAGAACTCAACCATTATAATACCCTTGAAGTTACCAGTGTGTTCCCTGTTGCCACCTGTCCCACCCATGGTAACCACTACCCTCAAGTTTGCATACTGTCATTGACTTCTTTCTTTCTTTTTATTTTTTTATTTTTAAATTTTTTTTGTAAACAGTTTTCAGAATTTTTTTTTTTAGTGTTTTTATATGTGTTTCTCCAAACAATGTATCATTGAGTTTTGCTTGGTTTTGAGCTTTATATAAATGATAGCATACTACATTATTTTTAGTAGTGGTATGAATCTTACAAAATTTGTTTAAACTGTTCTCTACTGTTAGATAGTTGGAAAGTTTTCTGCTGTTTTACAAAGAACTTGTACATTAATCTTTGTATGTATTCCCAATTATTTCCTTAGGAATAATTTCTAGAGGTGAAATTGTTGGGTTAAAGGGTAAGAACACTTTTAAGGCTTTTTGTTTTTTTTGTAATTGTACATCAGGAAATGTGTTCATCTAGAAGATTTTAATAAAACAAATAGATTTGCCTGGCAGATAATTATAAATCATTGCTAGCTTTCCACTTTAATGGTCTATAAGAATACACAAATGTTCCAGTGGCTTATCAAATTTAATAAATCCAAACCCAAATTCCTCAGTATTTCTAACTTCCTTGAAAGCTATTCTGTTTTTGTCACACTGTGGCATTAATATCCCCTCAGTTCCTCAGGCTAGAAACCTTAAAAACACCTTCTCTCCTCTTCCACACCTCCATTTCAGTCACCCCATGCTCATACTTCCCCTTAGTCAGTCTTCAAGTTCTGATAGTTCTACCTGCAATGTCCCTTGAATTCATCACTTCCCTTCCATTCTTATAAACACTGCTCTATTTCAAATCCTGCTAATCTATGGAATGTGAACCATTCCACAGCCTCATAACTAGGCTCCTACCTGTCTTCAGTCTCTTGCCTTTCTAATCAGTCCTTCACTCTGTAACTTCCTCAAAACACAGACTTATCTTTAAAATGGAAACCAGAAATATCTGCTAACTCTCCATAATCCACATGATTGGATTATGAAGTGGGATAAGGTCCATACTTCTTATTTGTTATAGGCAAAGCCATTGATTTAACCTTCCTCTTCAGCTTTATTTCCTTATGATCCATCCTCCACAGCCCACCCCAAGAACTCTATATTTTGTACTCTAGCCAGCCGAGGCTACTTGTTCTCGGTACATTTTCTTTTTTCGTGGTACTCCCTCCACCTAGGATTCGTGGTACTTCCTCAGCCTAGGATACCCTTCATCTCCCTTCCTTTCCAGCCTGTAGAAATGCTACTCATGCTTCCAGGTTCCACAGAAATACTAGCTCCTCCATGGAATTGTACATCAAAGTAAGTTATCATAGTTATACATCAATGAGTCCAGAATGGTTACATCTCTCAAAATATTTTGAATGTTGTTACATACCAAAAATATATTTATAAATAATGCTGGGTAGAAATAGCAAAACAAAAACTATTTTAAACACATCCATTACAATAGATAAAATAACTATATATGTATACATATGTCTGTATGTGTATGTATATGTGTGCGTCTTTCTATATACATGTATATGGAGAGAAACAGAGGCAAAGACAGAAACAGAGGCTGTTAGGAAGACAGGGAAGACATGTAAATACTTGAGCCTGGTATTTATTAAGCCGTCTGAAATTCTTTTTGGAAGCACACAGGATGAAAACTTTTTCAAAATTTTAATATTATGATACTTGTTAGGTTCATTTTCTTTCATAAAGATGCTTACTTGGGCTTAAATAGGTTTCCATTTTGAGACTTAACCATATTTGGTCCAGTTGCAGGCGGCCAGTTACTTGCTCCTCCTTCCCGTTTCAGTGTTGGCTAGCCAAGTTAGGGGGCCCTTGTTCCTTTGCCAGATCTTTCTACTCATAGTCACAGGTGATGAACATCCATTCAACTGTAAAATGAAAACATTGTACTAGATGATTGTTAAATTTTGAAATATTTTTTGCTCATGAGAGAGAAAAATTCTTAAGGTTAAAAGCAAGTACTGATTTGCTTTCTGCTCTAGCACCCTCACTAGTGTCAAGCAATCAGTTGCCCCTTTTCTTAACTCTGAACTGCCAGTATGTGTGGTGTGAGAATTAGTACATTTGGCTTCTGATTCAAGTACACTACTACCTCTGTGGCCTCGGGTGTACCTGCTTCTGTCGCCCAGGCCTCTGCCAACCTGTAAAATTATAAGGGTGAGACTAGATGCTTTTTGAGGTTCTTTGTAGCTTTAGTATATTATTTAGGAATTTTTTTTACACTGTAGGCACTAGTCCATTTTAAAGTTAAGAAATAGGTAGAATGGGACTACTCATAAAATATTTTCTCTTCACAAAATAGTGTAGATAGCAAAGTGGAGCATCTGAGTATACAAACAGATACGAGCAATTAAGAAATGTCCTAATTCCATCACTTACTTCAACTTACCATATTTTTCTCTTCTGATGGGTATTTCTCAAGTCTTCTAAAATGATTACTTTGTAGTAATATAAACTGGAATATTTTGAATATATCTTGTAGAAAATTAACATGTTGGTGTAGATTTCAAATATGCATACTAAATCAGATCAGTCTAGCAGTAGTAGACAATGTTTCAAAAAATATGAACTCCAGTAATCATTATAGATTTGCTTTGTTAAAAAAGAGACTCAGAACAAGAAGAAGAGGGCCCAATTTTAATTTCTAAGGGACAAACTAATCTTTGATATATGATGTTTGAGTTTAGAGTTGCTTCTGGCAAACATAATTGTTACTGCTTAAACAAGTATTTCTTTTCTAGTAATTAGAATTTTTTCTCATTTTGATGAGTAGTCATAAATATTAACCACCAGCAATGCAGGAATAATTTATATTCAAATTGTCAGACATAACTCTGTGAACACATAAAATAATTTACATTTATTTAGAACCTTTTATCCTAAAGTGCTCTACACATATTTCTTTATAATCTGATTGCAAGCAACACATAGGAGTCCTACCTGCAATAGGGCAGCAACCAAAGTAATTAAAATAAAGGACACCACTTCACAAAAAGTAGACAAAAGAAGGAAATGTAGTATTTTTTACTTTGTTCCTATATGCTCTTATGCCTGTAGGATTGGAGAATCCATGTTGACCAAATGCACCAGCACAAAAGTGGAATTGAATCTGCTCTAAAGGAGACCAAGGTATGTGAATTACCTCAGATAAAACAACATATATTTACTCATCCATAGAATATGTATTATGGGAGAACATGAAATTTAAAAAGATACGATTGCCTTTCAGGAACTTACTAATTGAATGTACCATATTACATTTCAACAGCTCTAACACCCACTGAAGAAAGCTACCGTATATAAAAGCTGTGTGTGTGTGTGTGTGTGTATATATATATATATATATGTGTGTGTGTGTGTGTATGTATATATATATATATGTGTATATATGAAACATTTCATTATTCTTTTCCTCTCTAAATCCCAAGGGATGAGAGAACCAGCCAGCAATGCCCAGACCTACAGCTTCCCCAGGTTTGCTGCCCTGCCAGAAATAGGGATTTTTGGAGGATGCCACAAAGACGGAAAGGAAGAGGGGAAAAGTTTTGGGTCCCAGGCTGGGGCTGTAGGTTTAGCGATCGGCTTTCAATTGAGATATTCCAGTCATCTTTGAATTGTGCTATAAGAAGTTCATGTTATTCCCTTATGTACTTTGTAAATTATATATAAAGCTAATTACAATCACATAAAATTTTAGATATGCATAATGACAAATTATTGATTGTACCTGGTGGAATTGACCAATACCACCAGGTACATTTTTATTTGAATTTTCTATAAAGTGTGAATAAAATATTTCTCTCTTTTTTTTTTTTTTTTTTTTTTTGAGACAGAGTCTTGCTCTGTTGTCTGGGCTAGAGTGCCATGGCATCAGCCTAGCTCACAGCAACCTCGAACTCCTAGGTTCAAGCAATTCTCCTGCCTCAGCCTCCTGTGTAGCAGGGACTATAGGCATGTGCCACCATAGCCAGCTAATTTTTCTATTTTTAGTAGAGATAGTAGAGTCTAGCTCTTGCTCAGGCTGGTCTTGAACTCCTGACCTCAAGCGATCCTCCTGCCTCGGCCACCCAGAGGGCTAGGATTACAGGCATGAGCCACCACGCATGGCCTTAAAATGTTTCTCATCACAGACATTTTTTGCTATTGAAAATTTCAAATGACTTTCTTTTTCTCATTCAGTTGATCATTTGTAGAATGGATTGAGAGAGAGTTAACACATTTTTAACTATTTTTGAGACATTTATTTGTGAGTTCTTTTATCTACTAAAATCCTATGGAATTTTTAGGGATTTTTGGACAAACTCCATAATGAAATCAGTAGGACTCTGGAAAAGATCGGCAGCCGAGAAAAGTACATCAACAATCAGCTTGAGCACTTGGTTCAAGAATATCGTGCAGCTCAAGCCCAGCTGAGTGAGGTAATTCAAGAATGATTTTCATGGATTTATTCTAATTAATGACCCTACACCCTAAACTTGACACAACAATTTTCATTTGAGAATCATGAAATGCTTTTCATAAACAACACATCGATTCTCTGCCCACTTTAGGAAGTCAAGCTAGCCAAGTAAACTTATCTCCATTTTAAATGTAATAGAAATTGTTATCTCCTAGAAGTCTTTAAATACTCTTTTTCATTTGATTTAAGTGAATGAAGGTATATACTGTTGGGGAACATCGCTGAGAATAGGAGCAAAGTGTCAGGACACCTGATTTTGTTTCTGGAACATGAAAGCAAGACACATTCAGAGACAAGCAATTTAATTAATGAAATGAGTCAAATTTTTCATTCAAATAAAATAAAACCACTAGGCTTTGAAAGTACCAGTTCTTTATCCCAGGGTTAGGGATCTAAAGGCTTTCCTTTGGGATTTATGTTCCCTATTTCCCGATGGTAAAGACTAGTAAGAATACTTGCAAACATCAGTTGAAGGCATTATTTTTTTCTTCCAGTAGACAAAGTTAGAAGGAGAAAAAAGTAGAAATAAACTTGAGATACTTCTGTACTTTCAGAAGGAAGCAATCTTTACTTTTTTATTATATTATTTGTTTATTATTCTCTCATATACACATTTATTCATGGTTTTTTAAATTTAAAAATGCTATAAAACTATCCGATTAAAACCACCATATATGTCTAACATTAATATTAAGTAATTGTTCATTTCCAAGAACATATTCCAGTTGATTGTACTGTCATACTGCTTGTTAATCCTTATTAATTGCTGAGCCTGATGCTCTACTTTGATTGATTTTTTCTTTTTTTAGAACTGATTTTCTCTGCATAGCATGCAAATTAGATTGACCAAGAGCCACTCTCCTAAACTGTTTAGGAATGACTGAGGACAGTTTTTATTGTGAACCATGCCCATTCGACTTAACATAGTCAGTTATGAAGGTTAAGGTAGTTCATCATTTTGTAGTGCCTTAGTTAAATACATGGTGCCTAATAGGGACATAAAATAGCTGCGGTTAAATGTCACTTTCACAAATGTATTCACAAACAAGGAGGGGGGTTGACATAAAATGATATGCAAAAATTACAAACACAAAGAGGTCATATTTAAGTAATCTGCTTCTGTTTTGAATTTGTCATTAAACAAAATGTCTTTCCCCTCAGGCAAAGGAGCGATACCAGCAGGGAAACGGAGGAGTAACTGAAAGGACCAGACTTCTGTCGGAGGTGCACACCCCTGCTCTTGCCTTGCTTCTCCCCTGTCCACTGGGCCCTGGCCCTTCAGAGCTGGCAGATGGTCTAATACTGATTATTTCAATTGTTTCCTGTGCCCTTAAATCATTTGCTTTAGGAGAAAACCTTAATTTTCTTATCTATGAGTCAATTATTTATTCATTTCTTATTTCCATAAGATGCCTGAAGTTGCTGTATTAAATTCAACATAAAACCTGCTTATAATATTAGCACACTTATAACCTTCCTTAATCTTTATTTTTTTACATAATAATTATAATTAATATAGTGAATAGTAAGTAAAGCACTGGCTTAGGGAATCTATAACAAATTTTAATGTTAGTCTGCAAGATATAAGGTTTATTTTTAATGATTGTTGTTGGTGACTTATGTGTGATATTGGGTATTTCTCTGTCTGCAATTAAGAACGTGTTCAAGCAATCCTCCTGCCTCAGCCTCCTGAGTAGCTGGGACTACAGGCATGAGCCACCATAGCCAGCTAATTTTTCTATTTTTAGTAGAGATAGTAGTCTCACTCTTGCTCAGGCTGGTCTTGAACTCCTGACCTCAAGCGATCCTCGTGCCTCAGCAGCCCAGAGGACTAGGATTACAGGCATGAGCCACCACGCCTGGCCTTAAAATATTTCTCTTATAACCTCCCCCTTCTGAGAACTCATAGAATATTTCCATATGTTTTTGCATTTATTTTCATGATCTTGCAAGAGAGGTAAGACCTGATATATATTCTGATTTTTCTCTGAAGGGCTGAGGTGTAAAATGCCTTCAAACAAGGTCAGTAGCAATTTAGGACTAAAATCTAAGATGATCTTTGGCTACAATCCAGTATAATTGTCACAAACTTTCCTGTTTTGATAGGAAAGCATTAAGCTTCTTTTATAGAAATTATTTGAGGAATAAATAGTTATTTTAAAATACTAAATATATAACATTAGAAATATTTAGACTGTAATCCTGTGCTGCTTCTAGGCAAATAAAATGGTATGTAGAAGCAAAGTGCTCACTTACGTTAGGTAAATTAACACTTGAAGGGAGTCCAGGGAACCATTTAGTTCTTTTGGAGTAGATAGTTATCCCCATTTGTAACGTTTCAGGTGCCTGAAAAAAATTAATTTGCTTTACTTGGATGAGCATTTTATTCCTAGGGAAGGTTTTACTCACCAGTATGATAAAAATAAAGCCTACTAAAGTTACAATAATTATAGTTTAGTTCTAGATCATATAAAAAATTTCGATTTTTTAAAGATGCTACTATTTTCTACCTATATTAATGCTGGTTGTGAATTTTTGCTAATAATAGAGTCTATAGTAGTATAATCTTGATGTAGAGTGTAGGTAAGAACCAGTATGACAACACAGTATGTCTCTTGGACTTTGGAAAAGTTCGTGGTTTGAATAAAACAGTAGAACATTTTTATATGTAGCCATGTGATATAAACTTTTTTTTTAGTGTTCTATAGAGAAAAGGTGACATAGTCTCTTATAGAACTATAATATAATATTAAGAAAGCATCTAGAAAACCTTTAGAAATCCAAAATCTCTTAGGATGTTTATACCATTTTAATTAATAACTAATCGTTAGAGAACGACACAGTGGATGCTATGAGATAATTGCAAGATTTGAGTGCCTTGTGCCTGAAACAATTTTGATTGTTTTTGTTCTGTTATGTCACAATCTGAGAAATCTGATGTGAAAGTAATTTGGTGAAGTTTAGCATTGGGGGCATTCTCCAAAGATGAAAAGCTTTGTATAACTGCATATTTTATCTTACTATTTGAATTATGTCCAGAATATTCCTAATATCTTTATTCCCGTTTATTTATGTCTAATATCTAAGTTAAATTTTCTCAATACATCATTCAAAAATTTTGAAAGTTTATTAATATTCAGTGCTTATAAAAACTTTTTTCTTAATGAAAGGTTACAGAAGAATTAGAAAAGGTAAAACAAGAAATGGAAGAAAAGGGCAGCAGCATGACTGATGGTGGTGAGTACACACTCATTTTGAAGACAAAAAGTAAGCAAGAGAAAAATAGCTCTTCAAGAAACCTGTTTACACAAAATAGTACTAATAAGTAGGGACTTTACATTTTAAAATGGATTATTTGTTACTTGTTTGAAGAGAGGTACATGGTAAAAAAAAATATAATGTGTGATAATCAGTATGCTGTTTTCCTTGTAAATCAGCTGAGAAGAGTAATTTTTTTTTACTATAATTTAGGGTATTTTTAAAATTCAAACTATATTGATTCAAAATAGAGTGGGGAAATATTTAAATGTGTGCTTTGCTATGCCAATTTTAAAAAATAATGTTTTATTCTGTTATCATAAAATTAGCTTCATTTTTCCATTTTATATATGAAAGGGTACTAAGTATGTGCCCAAATGTCACTAAGGCAGGGATGTGGTGACCTTTGTTTTGTTTTCCTCTCCCCAGTAGACTTGACTGGGCAGAGGTCAAATAGAGAAGAATTAATAATCCTCCATAATCATCATCCATTGTGAGCTGGTTACTTTCACATGGGCCAGTGGTGATTGTCTAAGGCTTTTCTACGTCCCAGAAAGATTTTCTGGAGTTCTAATAATATATAATGAGTGATCTTGCAAAAGGGGATGTGTAGGGCTTTTTTGGCAATATGTTTTAAATGGGCCCATTGTCTATATTTCAAAGGTAATTCTCTATTCCCCCTTTCCCCCTTTGTATCCACTTTTCCTACGACACATATACTAGCCCATAAAATCATCTTGAACACATCCTAAACACCTGTTTATCAACTCTTCCCCTATAAAAGGAAGAACTTTTAGCCTTAGTACATCAAATACTGCATCATTTTCCATCCTAAAAATCTCAGGTGCTTAAAATGCCACAGCCAAAACTATGTGAATGTCAGTAAGTTGTTGGCTGTGTTTTTAACCCTGTTTTTGGCTTAAGACAAAGTGAGGAAAATGTCATACAACTCTGTAATACACTGCTACTCCAATGAACATTTTGATTCCATGTTATTTTCATTCTGTAGCTCCTTTGGTGAAGATTAAACAGAGCTTAACAAAACTGAAGCAAGAAATTGTTCAGATGGACATTAGAACCGGTGTTGTGGAACACACGTTACTCCAGTCAAAACTGAAGGAGAAGTCCAACATGACCAGGGACATGCATGCGACAATTATTCCAGAATCAGCAATCGGCTCTTATTAAAACATACTGTTTTCTTGCTTCTGATTAGTTGGTTTTTTATATCATATTCTATTTCATGTTGCAGAGATTTCAAAACACACACTACACTTCTTAAAGCATGTTCAATGGGTATTTTTTACATATATACACACATAAATTGTATCATGGTGATTATGATGGTTAAAGCCTTTACATTGAATATAATGTTTAATAAAGTAATTAAAAATTCTTACTTTCAAAGAAGTTTCATTAATTATTACCTATGTCAAGCTCCTGCCTAGCAGCTCATTTTTCTTAGTGGTCCTTGCATAAGCCAATGTATGTAACCCATACTTTCTGTAGATACTGCTGCTGTCACCACATGTACTGTTGACACAGGCCTTCACTTTGCTCTATCCACCTCTGCAGTGATCACAAGTGCTTTTGTGCCCAGAGGCAGCTAAGGATAGGTGCCTCCCTAATTTATTCTGCTGCTTGAGGATAGAACAAAATCTTTTTTATTTCCATATTCTTAACCAAGTACCTAGTACATAGAAAGTGGCCAGTTAATTTTTTTAGTATGTAGATGAGTAGATTACTGGCATTATACAGTTCCACAGTATCTTCTAGCTCCTATTCTATAGCATGAAGAATTTAATGACTTTGACCCTGTGTGCTTGGTATAGTTTCAAGATAGTAATTAAAAATTATGATTTTTTTGCTATGATATTAGATTGGAATTGGAAGCATCAATATGAATTCACGGGGTTTTTAAAATATGTATGGGTTAATATAAACATAGAAATATTTATAAATGTAGAAATAAACACACAGACATACATACATATATTTCCTAGTTCTGTCCTCTGAGAGACCTTGGAAGCTGTGACAGCCCAACAACTGTGTACATTACCTAGCACTCAGATCTTGGTGTCTAAATGCTCTACTTTAAAACAATACAAATTTTTTAGAAAATGGCTGATTCCTGTTCTGGGGCAGGAAAAGCACATGATGAGCCTAAATTATCTTGTTTTGCCAGGAAATAAGGAACTACTCAAAGAAAGATGGGGAAATGGCTAAAGGACAAGCCTGATTGAGGGGGGATCCTGTCAGCCAATCTGGGGCGATTTGAGCTTCAAAGTGAATCATCACAATAATGAATTATAATCCATAGAATAAGAAACCATGAGCCATACAGATATAAACGAATGACTGAATAAACAGGGGGATGATAAAGGTCTTCCTTACAATAGAATGACAGCTCATGTAGAAGCAATACCGGATTAAAAAATCACAACCTGGCAACTATCATAGTATTGTAGTAATTGTTTTAGGCAAAAATCATGAATGGATGCTAAAAATAGGTGAAAGTTTAATGAGAAACAGGATATTTATAATACATAATCTCAATGTATGTGAAATACTCCACAAAGGAAAAAAGTATAACTTTATAGAAGAAAAACTTAGCAGACACCACTTTAAGTGATCAAAGTTAACATCACCAATAATGGGAAAAATAGACATCAAATGCCTTCTGCAAAGGGCACACAGTCACCTGGTTCCTGCTGAAAATGAATAACCTGAATCTAATCATGAAACATCAGATGAATCCAAATTGAAGGATTTGTACAAAATGGCCTATATTCTTCAAAAATGATAAGGTCATGAAAAATAGGTACTAAAGAACTGTTCCAGAGTAATGGAGACTAAATGCACAGACAACTAAATGTAACAAGGAATTCCAGATTGGACCTGGGCCAGGCAAAAATAATAATAATATTTATATAGTTTTAAAGGACATTATTGACACAACAAGGAAAATTTATATGCAGTCTGTAGATTGGAAAATAGCATTAATTTCTTGATTTTTATATTTGTGCTTTAGTTACATGAGAGAATATCCTTGTTTTTTAACAAGACAAGTATTTTGTTCTAAAGGGTATCATGTCAGCAGCTTACTCTCAAATGATTCAGGAAAAAAATGTGTGTGTGTGTGTGTGTGTATTCACACATACAAAGAGGGGGAGAATGATAAAGAAAATGTGGTAAATTATTAACATTTTGGTAATCTGGGAGAAGGCTATACTGAAATCCATTGTAATTTTTTAACTTTTCTATAAGTATGAAATTATTTCAAAATAATAAAGTTTAAAAATACAAAGATGATATGTTCTGTATAGAAATTAGCCTCTCTCAGAATCAAATAGCTAATCAACTTGTTGAAATAGGGTGACCTCTCCAATAAAATTCTGTGGCCCATTGAACAAAATTTAAACTTATAATTTTATAAACATTGACTCACAGGCCAAGTTGTGCAACTTTTTGAGAACTCTAAGGATATATTTTTCTACTTCCCTCTAATTTATCTAGGTCAACATTTCCCATGAGTTTTACACAAAAACAAAAAGTTTTGTAATCAGAAGTTTGAAAAATGTCAAGTTTCATCTTCATCAGGATTTTCGGTCTACATTGTGAATCTGTAAGCAGTGAATGTAGTTCCCTTATTTTTTACAAACATACAATTATTCCCTAGTATCCATGGAGGATTGATTCCAGGAAGCCCCTATCCCAAGGATACCAAAATCTGAGTGTGCTCAAGTCCCTTATATAAAATGTCTCAGCCCCCTGCCCCTCAATTCTTATTTCATAGACTTAGGTGGGACTAAGGGTAGGATCAGAAGTTTTAAAAAGCTCCTCAGGTGACCTCGATGCAGCTAATCTAAAAACTACTTTAGGGAACCGAAAAAAAAAAAAAATCTAGAAATTTTCCCTGGCTATGAGTAAACAGGATCTGAAAAGGTCTTTAAAGAGGACCTAAATTGGTGTTTCTCAAAGTATTGCCTATGGATTACCTTAATGTTAGCCCTATCTGGGGGGATTTTTAATAAGTACCCTAGATGACTTGATACATACTGGAGTTTGAGACATAATAATATCAAAAACTGTCACTTAAAAAATCAGGAAACCAAAGCCACAAAGATTAAGCAGTCTGCGCATTTATAAAGCAAGGTAACAAACTACACGGATTCCCAAATGGTTTTCAGTGTAGTTTGGAGCAGCCCCTTTAGAGGTTCATATCCACAACTCCTGTCTGTCACCCATCCTTTCCATCTATATCCCAAAGCAAGATTATACAGTCATGGTTCTTTTCATGTCCAAAGACATTTTTCCCCTACTCCCTATGTAAAGGCTTATGCATAGAATACTGCACCAGGAGTCCAGATACCTTAATTCTAATCCCAAATTTGCTGGTAGAAGGTTGTTGGTTTTTCACACCAACAACCAATTCTCTAATTCTTCGGACACCAATTATGTGTACAACAATTCAATTCTGATACTAAATACTCAGAATTGGCACAGACCCCACAGGTGAGAGGCTCAGCCCCACAAGACTGCCCCGCCCCAGACACCAGTCACGACTCTGGGCCTTCTACACACTGGACAACCGGCTGTAAATTGGAGATTCCCTTGACCACCTCCTCAGGTTTGATCATTTGCTATAACACCTCACGGAACTCAGAGAAACCCTTTACTTATGGTTACCGTAAGGATACAGGTAAACAGCCAGATGAAAGGTATGATACCTAGGGTGCGGGACAGGAAGGGGTGTGCAGCTTCTACACCCTCTTCAGGCAGGCCACTGTCCCAGCACCTTCGTGGGTTCACCAACCTGGAAGCCGTTCCTATTCATGTCCAGTGACTTCCCCCCACCACTCCCTATGTAAAGGCTTGTGTATAGAATACTGTGCCAGGAGTCCAGCCACCTTAATTCTAATCCCTTAATTCTAATCTTCATTTAGAGTTTTTACGGAGGTTCCATTACACAGCCATGGTTGATTATATCATTTGCCATTGATGATTGTACTCAAGCTCCGCCCCTCTTCCCTCCCTGGAGGTCAGAGGGTGGGGCTGAAATCCATTCTTTCTAATCACATGGTTGGTTCCTCTGGCAACCAGCCCCTACCCTCCAAGAGACTCAGGTATGATGAAAGGGGCTTATTATGAATAAGAACAGATGCTCCTCTCATCCCTATCACTAAGGAAATTACAAGGGTTTTCGGAGCTCTGGGCCAGGAACTGAAGACAAAGACCAAATATGTATTTATTCTACCACAATATCACAGTCACCTTCTACAAGACTTTTAGGATATCACTTATCCTCAGTGTAATCTTTTCTTTGGCAAGGGTAAGGGCAGGGCTAGAATATTCTGAGAGCTTTCAGTCCTAAAATCTCATGATTTAAAATGTTTACTGGGCTCTCTTCACTGTTTATGATAACTTACAA
>VSMD01030550.1:0-65915 GCA_008750895.1 Mirza zaza
TATAAGTCCAAACCTCTGGCATATCTGTTTTTATGACCCAGAATTTAAATCCTTTAAACTTGTTTGGAAGGTAGTTATAAATATAGTAATACATAATTATAATAGCTAATTATTAATATCTACTTATACTTTTCATTTATTGAGCATGTACTATGTACCAGGCATGTATTTATAATTGCATTTGATTTTTTTTAACTCTGAAAGATTTTCTGCCTTTCACCAGTATGGAAAAAAACGCTCAGAAAAGTAAAGGAAATTAGCCAAGCTCATACGAGTCAGACCTGTCAACTTTAAAGCCTGTGCTTTTTCCACTACTCTAAATAGCTTCCCTATTTTTTTCCCCTTTCTACAGCAAAGTAATCTTAAATAATTAAACTCTTGAAAAGGGAACAAGGCATGCCAGTTAATTCTAGACTTAAATGAGACACTTACTTTTTCTTTTCATACTTTGTTGAAGGGAATCCCCCTCCCTTCCTGTATTCCAAACATTACCTGGAAGATAGTTTATATATCTTTATAGATAATTGTGTATAATCTAAACGTAGGAAGACTAAGGTCGTGCTCAAATCTTTTGATATATTTAATATTTTTCTTAATTTGGTATTGCTTTTATAAAGAATTTGCTGAAAAGAATTTAAAGAAATTAAATTGTATATACTGTTGATAATCTTGGTAATATTCATACCTCAATTTTCTGATGTATAAATTTTGTCTTAACAAAGGAATGATGATGTAAAGATGTTTATTAAATGAATAAATGAATAATACGTTTCTCCTACAATTTTTTTCCTTTGTTTAAAAAGATAACTGAACTGCTTAATGATGTAGAAAGACTAAAACAAGCACTCAATGGCCTTTCCCAACTCACCTACACAAGTGGAAACCCCACCAAGAGGCAGAGCCAACTGATTGACACTCTGCAGCACCAAGTGAAGTCCCTGCAGCAGCAGCTGGCTGTAAGTAACCAGATGCACAGGACTCTGCGTTAGTTTGTGCAGGCTCACATTAGTTTGCAAAGCTTATTTAGAAATTAAATTGATTTATACCTGTGTTCAGATCCAAGAATGTAATTGTTTTTGCCAAAAGTTACCTATACTCCCTATACTCATGGTATAATAATATCATTTATTTGGTGCCTGCTATATGCCAGGCACTACATTAAACATTTTACATATTATATCTTCATCATAATCCTGCAAAACAGATTTTATTCATTGTTCCATTTTATTCTTAAGGAAACAAAGATTAAGTTACTTGATGCCTGGGGTCATATAGCTGGGATGTAGACCTAGGACTGGCTGACTCCAAATCCAGCTGGTCCACTAAACTGAAGGAGGTTTTTAATAATCTTTTATTCTTATGACCAAAGATAGGCATTCCTATGGTTTTATTCCTTATATCCTTATATATTTAAAGAAGGCATCTGGATTTTCATCTCTCCGTTATGTATTAAAAGAAAGCATCTGTATTTAAATGCTAAAGTTGGAACTCTGGTCTCAGCCCTGCCACTTACAAACAAGTAGCATGGAACATTCCATTTAAACTGTGGCATCCTCATCCATAAAATAGGATAATAAGAACTGATTACTTATTTGTTTATATTTTTAATTGAATGAACTCATATACATTGAAATGCTGAGTAGAACATGGCCCAATCAAATGTAAATTGTTGCTAATATCCTATTTTGTAGGAATGGCTTTATGAGTTATTTTTAAATAGAAGAAAGGTTTTTTTTAAAAGTTTTTATTTTTTAACACTGTTTAGCTATGAATCATAATGATGGAAAATTGCTGATTTGGATCTTACCAAAAGGATATGGTATTCCTTCAATAATTAGAAATATCTGTTAATTATTTATTATCTTCATGACCCCATGCTAAGCCCTGTCAGGGTTAAAGAGAGTTTACCGTTCCTGACCCCAAGGAGTTCTGGGTTGTAAGAGAGGCAAAATACAGATTCTTGAAAAGTAAAATAACAAGGAGACAGATGTCAAATATAGAATTGAGAATGTAGTACCAGATTCTAAGTGATATGGGTTCCCAGGAAGGAAAGATTACTGGTGTGGTGGGAGCTAATTTCAAAGAATGGAGTACCTGGCCTGAACTTGTAAACTAAATGGAGTTTTGGTACGTGAAAGGAAAATAGAAGATCTTCCATGCAAACAAAATAGTTTTAGAAAAGGCATGGAGGCAGAATGCAGGTGGCATGGCTGGGGGCAGGAACATGCCTGCCTATACAGTAGTCTCCCTTTATCCACTGGGGATGCGTTCCAAGACCCCCAGTGGATACCTGAAATTGCAGATAGTATCGAACCTTACAGATACTATTGATATGTTTTTTTCCTACACATACATACCTGTGTTAAAGTTTAACTTATAAATCAGGCACAGTAGGAGATTAATAATAATAACTAATAATAAAATAAAACACATAGCAATATACTGTAATAAAAGTTTTGTGAATGTGGTATCTCTCTGCCCCTCCCTCCCTCTCTTTCTCTGCCTCAGAATATCTCATTGTAACTGACACAGAGAAAGCAAAACTGCCGATAGTGAAACTGATAAGGGGGGCTGCTGCATTTGAAGCCAAATTGTGGAAATTGTTTAGAACCAAGCTGATGAGTATGGTTCCTCTCTTATATGTAAAGAAATGTCACCCAAGGTTTTTGAGCCAAAATGATGTGAGGGAAGAGCTGCCTCCGTGTCAGAAACATGATAGGGACACAGTGTAGAGCTAGCGGGGCAAGATGGGAAGCTTTCGCTGGAATCCAAAGCATAAGTTGATAAGTGGTCTGCATGAGCTCATGGCATTCAATGTGAACTCAGGCAATCATTTCATGTTACTTAGGGTAAGTGGCCTTGCTTTCACTGTGAATAACCCACACATTGATGAGAAAAGTTTTATACTAATGTTATGGAATTCTGCATCTGGTAGCACCAAGGTAGTTTGTTGTAAAAAGTAATGGGAGCATTTTAATAATAATACTACTGTTTTCTAGCATCGGGCATGAGGCCAACATTGTCACAAGCCTCCATGTGTTTGGAAAGGTGAATGCTGATATTCTATGTTTCTACATTTCTAGGATGCTGACAGACAGCACCAAGAAGTAATCTCAATTTATCGGACACACCTTCTTAGTGCTGCACAGGTAAAGAACTATTTCTCCTTTGGAAAGAATATTTTAGAGAAAATAATTTTTTATTTTCAAGTAAATTTATGTGAAAGAAATTGATGTTTAAAGTAGCCGTACCCTATATGCTTATTTAAAAACAATTATTTCTTTTAATCATGGTTTGTGTATCTTCCAGAAAAATTTACAAAGCTTTATGGTAACACAGCATCTTAAATTTAGTGCTGTCTCCATCTGCTTGTCATTGAATTTATAGACAGTTTGGTAATGTGGTGGCAGCACATGTTCACGGTGTCACCAGCTGGAGGTAAAGCCTTGACATCTACACATAAGCATCAGCTAAAAGAGGAGAGTGGGTAGGATCTCGTATGTTTCTTGGCAGCTCAGGACTACCTCTTTGAAGTGTAAAGAACACTAGGAAAGCACGAAAATGACAAGCAGGGAGTGCACAGAACTGCAATAGAGAAAGTTGGTCTGTGAAGAGATAATCGATAACATTTATTTATTGATCCCTAAACTCAGGGACACATAAGGTTATGAATTCCCTATACTGAGAAAGCTATTTACTTAAATCATACTAAGGGGCCGGGCGGGTGGCTCACGCCTGCAATCCTAGCTCTCTGGGAGGCCGAGGCAGGCGGATCATTTGAGCTCAGGAGTTCGAGACCAGCCTGAGCAAGAGCGAGACACCATCTCTACTATAAATAGAAAGAAATTAATTGGCCAACTAATATATATAGAAAAAATTAGCCGGGCATGGTGGCACATGCCTGTAGTCCCAGCTACTTGGGAGGCTGAGGCAGTAGGATTGCTTGAGCCCAGGAGTTTGAGGTTGCTGTGAGCTAGGCTGACGCCACGGCACTCACTCTAGCCTGGGCAACAGAGTGAGACTCTGTCTCAAAAAAAAAAAAAAAAAAAATCATACTAAGAAATGCTTAACATATGAAGGATACTATACTTAATGCCCTGTAGAAACCCTATGTGTAGCATCTCCAAAATTCTCAGACTAGTTTTTTCAGGAAGATATACTAAAAGAGAAAAATGTTAAATAACAGGAGAGATATAATGGCAATTATTTGGATTTGAAGTGTTAGGCCACATTATAAAAACAAACAAAAATATGAAGGAAGGAAAAATGGGTGGTGAGAGAACGCTTTAAAGAAATATCATTTTTAAAAAGAAAATTAGATAAAATAATAGAAAGATACTTTATGACATCTTTTGAAATCAATAGGTTTGCCTTTTCTATAGGAGATGGAGGGGAAACCAATGAAAAAGAATGAATGGAGTGATAAAAGAAGATATGTTTAGCTACGTCTTTTAGAGAAGATAAGCTAGGATTTGAAAGTTTATTGTAATTATTAGAGAAGACTATTGAGGGATTCTAGAATAGGAAATTTAGGTGGGAAAATAGTAGAAAAGCACAGAAAATCTATATTAGAGTGAGGAACTCACTAGCATTGGCGAAAGGAAGAAGACCTTGCTCCTACCGAAAGATACAGCAAACTAACAAGCCTTTCTACTTTCTATAATATATGCTTGTGAAATATGAAATTATTTTCTACCAAGTCCTAATGAAACATAACAAAAGCAATTGGCATCTGAAATGAAATAGTCTTGCCTTCTGGCATCATAAAGTTAACTAAGAAATTCAGTTTAGTCAACTATGGCTAATGTTTGAAATTTAAACATCCTGCTATCATAGAAACAGATTTTGGAAGCAAAACTTTTTATATTAATAGGAAGTGTTGTGCTAAAACCTGTTCAAGTACTCCAGAAAAAAAAAGTGTGGTGGAGGGTGTTGTAAGCCCACCATATTGACTCGCATTTAATCAATTCTTGCCACCATTTTAAGTTTAAAGTATTTCTTTTTAAATATAAATGGCTAACATGCATGTAAAAAAGATGCTCACACTCATCAGTAATGGGGGAGATGCAAATGAACAGGAAAGTACCATTTTTCACCTATGGAACTGACAATATTAAACAAGATGATAGTCTGTAGTGTTAGCCAGAGTGTATGTGGAAAATAGGCATTTATGGCCTGTTGGTGGGAGTGTAAATTGTCATATTCTCTATAGAGGGAAATTTCTGGTACTTTGCAAAATTAAAAATTGAGTCTGCTTTTTGACCCAGAAATTTCTTCTTTGGGAATCTGTCCATAAAGATTGGAAATACCTTTATTGTTTATCATTAGGGGAATGGGTAAAGAAATTTAATACATTTATACAGTGGAATATTATATAATAACTTAAATAACTAGGTATCTCTAGGGAAAGATTTCTGTGACACCATAAAGGCAAGTTGCAAAATAATATATATTATATGATCATATTTAAGTTAAAAATATAAATATGGCGAATTTTTTTTTGAGAGAGACAGAGTCTCTCTCTGTTGCCTGGGCTAGAGTGCCATGGCATCAGCTTAGCTCACAGCAAACTTGAACTCCTGGGTTCAAGCGATCCTCCTGCCTCAGCCTCCCAAGTATCTGGGACTGCAGGCATGTGCCACCATGCCTGGCTAATTTTTTCTATTTTTAGTAGAGACATGGGGTCTTGCTGTTGCTCAGGCTGGTCTCAAACCACTGAGCCAGAGCTATCCTCCCGCCTAGGCCTCTCAGAGTGTTAGGATTACAGATGTGAGCCACTGCGTCTGGCCATGGGGATTTTTAATCAAGCAGTTTTCTCACTTAAGAAAAAGAACCTCAGTGGCAACAACAAAAAGTTTCCTTTTAGTTTACTCTGCTCATTTATGACTTATGCTGCTCCTATCATCTGAGATTGTTATTAAAAAAGAGAGAGAAGTTTGTCCATTTGTTTCTGGTAATAGATGTTAAAAGCAACTACTGTGCAGTACTGACTGACTTCTTTCTTTTCATAATAGAGCTCCACTCCCTTTTACAATAATTTCTTTAAGTATCACCACAATGGCAAGAGTTTTTTAGCATTTGGTGACTCACAACTAGTTATGCTCTTTTATGAAGACTTTGTCTTTAGAATTCTTGTGCAAACGAAAGATGACACAAAATATTTCTCCTCTTCTTTTTCTCAAGGGTCATATGGATGAAGATGTTCAGGAGGCCTTACTCCAAATCATACAAATGCGGCAGGGGCTTGTGTGCTAGCGGTTAGCACTGACCGGCCAATGTCTGCTTTGTCCTGCTGGTGCTGAGCTTTCTGTGCAGAACTCCACGGTCTTTCTGAACCTTACTGTGCTAGTATAATGAAAATAAAATATGTTTTGTTCTATCAGTAGGTTTTTTTAATTAGATGAATATGTTACTGACTTTTTCAATATCAGTTCAAATTTTATATTCTATATATGTTAATTTTACAAACAACATAACACTTTGCCTTGGATTGACTATATATTTTTACACTTGAGTCCCTAATAAAACATGAACCATCTGCAATGGGTCCATACAAAGACGGGTTAGGCTGAAATAATTGTTTAAAGATTTATTTCAGAGAAATTAATTTGGTTGGTGGCCACTTTTAAGTGGATCAGAAGACCTTTCAGATCCTCAGAACCATAAGACCTAATGTAGTTGCAAGGAATACATTGTAACTTTGCTGGCCAAGTTATCTCTTTATTGAGGTTACTTACTGAGTGTCTGACTTGTTTTGGAGGTACTGATTTTTTTCTTCTTATTCTTTTATGCCTTTTAAAATAAATTTCATAAATGGATTATAGTACCAAATTACATTTAGATTAAGAACAAGCAGGGGTGGAATATATCAGGAATTTATAATAAAATTGCCTCATAATCTCTACAATAGTATCTTAATTTTTACTTGTGGTGACTTTTCTTGCCACAGTATTTAGAGAACAATGATAATTAATACATTAGATTTTTGCAAATGTCAAAAACTTCAGACTTTTTTTTAGCAGTTAGTTTGACATTTGCTACTATAGTAACCAAGCACTCATTATATATGCATCCTCCAAGTGTTTCATACTTATTTATAGGAAAGTTGTACTAATCAGATTAATAATGTGAAATGCAATTTTCCTACAAAGTTAGCATTAGAGAATTGATTTTAGATAAGATTTTTAAGGTTTTAGACAAAAGTGCAATAATACAGTAAACTGTAAGAATATAGATAGCAAGAAAATAATAAAATTGGGCATGTTTATAATAAATACTCTGATGTAACCAACTTTTTTAACTATATCTCATTGAGGGAAGTTTATATATCTTGTTATTTTTATTAACATTTTGTTTAGCAGTCAGACTGAAAATTACTAATTTCACCATTAACAAATAATTGAACAAATAAATCATTTCAGTTGAGTTTTCTTAAACTGCAAAATGTGCCTTAGCAATAAAATTTGAACATCTCGAACCAGATTTTTTATCCCATTTTTGTATAATAGGGTAAAAGGACCATAATATAGCTTCGCATACCAAAGAATAAGCCATTATATTTTTTCAGTATAGAAACAACAGTGAAATGTCAGAATTGGATTTATTTTTAATTCTTTAGGTAGATATATACAGTTTACATAAATGATATCTGGTTTCTTTATTATATTTAATGTGGTCCTTCAGCATGAGTTCCATTTCATGAATTTTAGGTTACCTATTGAAGCTCTACAGCGGAGCAAAGTTCTAAACTGAATATTAACATTCAGTGTTCCACTCTCCATATTAGGGGTGGGAAGAGAGCCTTATGTGTATTTTATTTTGTCTTCATCATCAATAAAATGTTTTCTCCAGAATATTGTTTTGAACATTCTTACAAGAGATTTGCAAGTTAAACCACCATTTACCAAGTTTATTTACCGTCTTTGGAGAATTTGGAGTAGGAAATGATGGGGTCCAGAGTACAGAAGATGACATCCATTTTCAGTTAGCTCTCCAGAGTCAAATGTCAAGTAACCTCCTTAAATTAATCCCTCGTCTCATTCTCTCACCTTTTGATATCAATGGCAGAAACTGCGTTTGCAACACTGAAGACTAGAGCTTTTTAGTTAGCGAACAAGTGGTACATAGATAATGGATGATGCTGGTCTCTCTGCCATTGTGTTGAGAAAGATTGTGAAACCTGAATCTATGGCAGGGAGGGAAGAAGAGCAATGTCGTCTAAGATGTAATGAGTGCTCTCGGAGACAATGTCCACTCCCTTGTTGGGAGCTTTACTCTTCTGCTCTGTAGGTTTTTTCTTATCACTCCTACTTCATCAGAAAAGCTCATTCTTTTTGACAAAGGGTCAGTGTTATAAAGAATTATCTATTAAAATAAAATCAAATATTCAATGAACATCTTAATGTTATAGTTTTTGTAATCACTTAGCTATCCCTGCATTATTCTGAAATTTCAGATGAGTGTGGCTTAGTGTTTCCTGTGGCTTACCTTTTATTTAAACCTTTTCTCTTGACCCTAACTAAATTTTATGAAGTTTAAAATTTTCTGGTATGCCACATGCATTGGCTCATTTGCTGCTTTAAAATCTTGCAGCTTTAGAACATGAGCTTTTCCCTGCCAGTGTTACCAGCTCTCCTCTAACAATGGCCTAAAAACTGTTCGCACAGACGTGTTGCTTATCTACCTGAATGGTTCATGTTCTTTGGGTCACTTGTTTCAAAGTAGAAAAGGGAAGAGTTTCAAATTAGTTTTTGGTATTCATTATGACTAGATGTAGTCATCATGCTTGCATGAATGCCAAACCATAGGTAGCAGTGATTATAAGTTTCTCTTGACATCTGCTTCAACATAGTGGAAGAAAACTACTTATTACCTCCTTATTTTCCTAATCACTGGATTCTGCAACCTTACAGTGATCTTTTGTCTTGCAGGTTACTGTGCATCAATGTAATGGTAGTACCTCAGGCACCAAAATACAGATTGAAAGACAATTGCCTGTGGTGAACATGTAAAATATGGCTGCACATGCTTGGCAGAGAATAAAAAGAACTTAGATCTTACTTCTGGCCCCTAAATTTTATGAATAATTTCAGAGAGAGGAAAAAAAAGCAACAGATGAGTAAAAGCAGAGTTTGCCCCATAAAATATATTGTGCACAAAATACAAAATGAAAAATAGTGTAGTCATTTCAGCTCTCATTTTATTCAGTGATGTCCCCAGCTAAACTGGATCTGAGCCATTGTTGCTGGAAATTCAATTCTTTCTCATATTTTGGCCTTGGCTGTTTGAAACAAGACTGCTTAGACCAGTCTCTCCAGGTAAATAGTAACCTGCTGCTTAGCATGGTTTCTGATTCTTACTGAATATATTGACCTTTGGCTCAAGTGAGTCATGAATGTACAGATTTAAAAAAAAAAAGATAAAGCTACAGCAGATATGGCATTCCAGCAAGACTCCCTAGGCAGTGAGAGTGCTTGTGTTCAGCATAATTGGGCATGTGACATTGCCTATATATTAGAGACACTTTCATTATTTATGCCTGCATGAACAAACATTGATGATGAATAAATGCACCAAAAAAGGAAAGGTTACAAAAATGTCATATGTAAATGAGAAAGAGCCAAGACTTGGGAGGGTTGCTTCCCCAGGCATATATATATATATATATATATATATATATATATACACACACACACACACCACACACACTTCATGTCTATAATTCAGTCACATATGTATGTATATAAATGCATATGTATTCCATTCAGTAAAATAATGGAAGAGACATCAATAAAAACAATGGCCCTTATAATTGATATTTGGCATCAAATTGTTGTACTTGAGGCCTGGTTTTTATTTTATATTTTAGGCAGATTTGCAATTTTTTTCAAGATGGCAGTCCTGGGAATATTCCGAGTTCTGGAAAGAGTTTAGAGGGGTTATTGCCTTCTTAATAATTTAGAGCGTCTATTGCTCTGCCAAGTCAGAAGATTAACATTTAATAGAAAAAAAATTATATATCTATAATTCAGTCACGGCTATTAGATCAGATGGATTTTACATTAAGTGAAAAAGATGTTGAGCATTTAAGGACCATTAAACTACAGGACTCTTTTATTGGGTTTTAAGGCCTCCAAGCCAGGGTCCTGCTGCGAAGAGTATTTATTTTACATATATAGAACACATTAAGGATGGGAAAAGGGCACACATCTTAAAAGAAAATAGGCCATGAAAAAGTGTGATTTTCCACATTGTGAACAGCTACCATATAGAATCAGTCTTATTTTATAATAATTAGTTTTATGCCTCATTAAGTAGCTTTCTTACAGACTAGAAGAATATTATGAAGCCCACTTTAAAACTGGTACCTGCAGGCAATCTAAGTAGCTGCATACCATCTGCTGATATTTACTTTGAGAAGCCACATTTCTAATAGTTTCCAAGGTTGGTGACTATATATTGTCAAGTTTAAGTTTGAAAATACCTTCACCAGTATAAAAACCAAGACCCAGAGAGGAGAAGTTCAAAGAAGTGTTTATTTTTTCTAGTGATGACCAAATTATCAAGGAGGGACAGGAATTTTGATCCTTGAGAAGAATCTCTTGCCTATGGGGAGAAAGTCTGCACCATCCTTTTTATTAAGTGCTTCTAACAATTCCATTGTTGGAATTAAAACGGACTGACAATATCTGAATGTAAAATTTTTCTTACGATTTACACCATGCCTCCTGCCCCATTCTCACCTCCAAAAACTAAGCAAGAGTTTTATGTGGGAGTATAAAAGCAAATAGAGTCAGGAAGGTTGTGGGAATAGAGTTAATATAATTTATAACTTTTTTCCCTACAATGTCCAAACAAATTTTGTGATTTTCTTTCTTGCTATTCTAGGCTTTTTTTAATTGCCTTTGACTAAAGTGGCACCTTATGGGCTGCTTCAGAAATTTTCTTCAGGATTTAAAAATGAAGCCGATTCATATTCAGAGTCTTCCTGCTAAAAATCTGTTAAGCCAAAATAAAAATGACTGCTACTTAAAATTTTTTTCCTTTTTGTTGTTGCTGCAAACATTGTCTCACAGGAGCTGTAAAATGTCGTTTATGCACAATTAAAAGTCACTCTTCTTTGTACAAATGGAGAGAGATAAGCCATCCCAGGACTACCAATGCAAGTCCTAAGGATCAAAGTGTATCTTCCTTAATCAGATAAATGTGAGCTGTTCTCTTGAGTTTGAAATGCACCCCCCTTTTTAAGTAAATTGATCCAGTTGGCCTTAATCTCTAAGCAATATAGCTCCTTTAAAACCATCTTTATTCATTCACACCAATTGACACTTAAAAAAAATCCCCCAGCTACTGTTCATCTAAGTCTAAATATATCTGTTAGAGTCAAATGTGTTTAAGAGGATTTGCAATCTGATTATCCAAAATACTATTTATCACCAAAGTTTTTGGTGTGCCACAGCCAATCTTATTATTACAATGTATGTAACCGTTTAACCGCAGCAGAGCCCAAAATATATCATAGCAATTAGGATAACCTGAAGGAGGGCTTTCCTCCAACTCTGTGCTGCCGTTCTGGCACAGCTTATTGTGTGGTTGCGAACATCAGAAAAATTTCTTTAATAAGCTCTTCTCTCCTTCCAGACCCTTTTGGGCAATCTCGCCCTCCATGTTCTCTAAGTAGAGAGCAGTTACCAGGACAACAGAATTTGAGGAAGATTTTATTGTGATTTGATGTCTAACCAGAATAAAGAGCTAGTGTCTTGAATTTATATTCTAGGTTCCCAAGCAAATGTCAATATGCATATTTATTATTTTTGCCCTACCTCATTACAAAAAGGATTTTAAGCAATCCTTTTTTTCTTAATATGGGAGAGGAGAAGGGGGATGGTGAAAACTAAAAAGATAGGCAAAACAAGTAGCAGCTTGGGATCCAGAAAACATGCCCTTAAACACTGTAATATCGTGTTTTCCTAGAGCTGACCTCAATTTGACTCTGGACTTCCTAGTAGGCAATGCAACTTTGAGAGCATCACATTAGGAAGAGCAGTTGTGCCTGCTTCCCCCAGGGTCCAGCTGGTACGCTTCTGGAGAGCGTGGTGCCTCGGGACACATGCCGTAGGATAAACGTGGCCCATCTTCCTATCGTGCTTCCCTTGGGCTTGAGCGTAAGCTACTTTTTAATAACCTTTTGAGTTTGGAATACTTTGGAGCCTCTGAGATAACTGAGCCAGAGTAAGAGTAATCCACGTTTTGGATCCATGACAAAAATTCCATTTCTTTCCTCTCATCTTATTCTTGGTCCACAGATGTTTCAAACTAATTTTTAAAGTAGATACCTGTCTCTGGTATTTTTTATTTTGCCTTCCTTTCTGTTCTTTTTCATTACCTGTAGGCTGCCTGTGCATTTGACACAGATTCTTTGCTTGGCCAAACTTTAGTCAGGCTCTTCAGCCTTCTAACCTAGGCCCATCTGTGAACCTCCTTGGGCAATCCGGTCTTGGTAAAGAATCCTGCCGGGTCGGTTTAGCAAGAACTCCCGCCCTTGATGCCTGATCCCCCTTGACATCTGCTCAAGTTCCTCATCCTCCTCCATTGCAGGCGATGTCTGATCCTCAGCAAGAATCCCCCTTACCTCATAGAAGTTTTCTACTCGCTGCCCCCCCCCCCCCCCCCCCCCCCCCCCCCCCCCCCCCCCTTGGCTGTAAATTCCCACTTGCCCATGCTGTGTTCAGAGTTGAGCCCAAGCTTTCTCCCCGGCTGCAAGACCCCATTGCAGTGTTTCCTGTATCTACCTCGATGGTCCTAAATAAAATCTTCCTTACCACGTCTAACAAGTGTCATTGAATACGTTTTTCTTTAACACACCAGACCCTTAAATCCTCCATTTCTCGCCCTTACCCAGGCCCTAGATGCCGTGTACTTCTGTTTTCTTTCCTCTCCCTCACCTCCGTTCAGAGGTTGGAATCGGTGTAGCTCGCTGAGCAGGATTAGAAAGCAGTGTGGCTCGGTGCAGTGGCTCATGCCTGTATCGCCAGCACTCTGGGAAGCCAAGGCAGGAGGATCCCTTGAGCTCAGAGACCAGCCTGATCAAGAGCGAGACCCGCTTGCTATTTCTAAAAACAGAAAAATGAGCCCAGCGCTGTGGTGCACGCCTGTGGTCCCAGCTGCTAGGGAGGCTGAGGCAAGATGATCGCTTGAGCCCAGGAGTTTGGTGATGACGCCGCTGCACTCTACCCAGGGTGACAGAGTGAGACTCTGTCTCAAAAAACAAAAAAATAATTGTGACCAAATTAATTCATTCCAGCTGTCAGCTGTAAATTGTTGATAATACGTTGGCTCTGTTATCAATAAACAGCTTAAATGTTAAATGTAAGTTGTCTATGTTATCGATACATGATATTGACCATGGTAAGCTAATATTCATTTTAAAAATGCACGTTTATCCCCCAATGCGTTGTTAATTGTCAGAGAATCTTAGAATAATAAAATGAAGGGGAAAGAGTCATATTTTAAGGGGAGCGGAAGATGATTTTCAGTTAAGTGGAGGCATGATCTCTGCCTGAGTGGTGCCCAGCCGTCCTTCAGGATTCTCCCTAAAGAATCTGTTTGCTGCTTTCCTCCATCCCTCCATCGGGTCCTCCATTTCTCTATATTTTTTTATGAAAATATTTTTTAAGTGTACTAAGTAGTGGACATTTACTGTTTTCTTGACCAGCCAGCATACGGACCACCTTCCTCTATTTAGGGAATTCTCTGCCTTATGAGTCTTGATAAGATGAAGAGATATTTGCTTAGAAAATGCAAAATAATTGCTTTTTCCTGACACAGGTTCTGCTGGGGTACAGGCTTGCGATCCAGGCCGGATCATTCTGCCAATTTTGCCCTCAACTTTGACTGGGGAAGGAAGTAACAGTAGGAGGCAGAGGTGATACTGATCTCTCTCTGGTAGCAAGGACAGTGGGGTGACTGGGAGATGGAGTTCCCGGTGCAGAGATGGAAATTAGCATTTCATGCTTCATGGGACAGCTGTTGCTTTGTCACCAGACAGGCTTCAGAGTGCGATTTGGAAGCTCCTTTCTGTCTGCTCAGGCCCAAGCCTGGTTTTCAGCCTTTATTAATTCAGTGAGATACCCAGTATATTTTAAATAAATTTACTGTCTGTTTAAGACAGCCAGAATTGATTTCTATTGCTTACAATTAAGAACCTAGGCTGATGAATTTTCCTCCTTATTTCCAAAACAAAGTATATTCAATTTAGAAAATTTTAGAAAATATAGATAGGAAAAAGAAAAAATATAGTTCATCCCAGCCTAGAGAATACCACTCTTAATGCTTTGGTGCATCTTTTCTAATCCATTGTATGTGTTCGGTCCAAGGGAGACTATGGTGCAGAAGAATAATGGGGCAGGATTTGGGGCCCACTTCCTTCCTTGTCTAGGGAATCCAACAAATAGGCTTCCAATTCGTGTTCTAAGAGCCTGGGGTTACGAGTGCTTCATTGAATTGGATGTGGGCAAGAAGGGAAGAATGAAAGAGGTTGCTTTTAATACTTGTAGCTAATTTAAGAAATATCTATAAAACTCTTTTGTCATATAGGTTGTAATTTCCCCCCCTGATTTTGTCACTTGTCATTTAACTTAGTTTTTTCTCTCATTCAGAAATTTGAAATTTGTACATAGTCAAATTTGTCAGTCTTTTATGGTTTCTGACATTGGCATCACACCTTAAACATTCTTCTCAATATGTTTTATCTACTTGTGTGATATTATCGTTTCTATTTAAACAAATAATCCATTTGGAATTTGTTTTATGTTATGGTGTGAGGTACAGATTCAGTTTATTGTCCAAATTGCTATCCAGTTTGTCCAGTCAATTCAATTACCTTCTATTTCCAATTCAGTGGTCTTTGTTTTCACCACTGATTTGTAATGCCACCTTGAACACATATTAAATTCCCATACATATACGGTATATGGGGCTGTTTTTGATTCTTCATTCTGTTCCATTGGTCTACCTATCTTTTAACTTTACTTCAAAACTACATGTTTTCTCAAGTTCCAAATATTTCTGCAATTGCACTTGAAAAAATAAAAGGCAATCTTGGATGAACAGGCAGGGATTGGGGGAGCCTGTCAATTGGGGATTGCCATTATGAAAAACTCTGTTCTTTAATGTGGGCAGGGAATGGGATGTTCTGGTTAACAGAGAATTCGGTTAAATGCCCAACTGTATTGAAGAAATTTACTTTGCCTTTGAGAAGTCACAAGGTCTGTGGGGACCTTGTAGTGTCTGAGGATGGTCCGCAGAGTCACAGGCACTGTCGTCACTGCACTGTCTCTGTGCTGATGTGCTCGTTATCCCCCCTCAATTGGCTCCCGTGCTGACGTCCTGACCCAGGGAGAATGATGCCGGGACATGCCCTCCGCCTTGCATCTCGTTCTCGCACAGTCGCCGGCTGCTCCCTACTGGGCTCATCCTCCCTCCGCATTTCTCGATCCTGTTGCAGAAGCAGAGGATAAGATTAGCCTGCCCACATTTGACACCAGAGGTTGGGCGAGGGCAGAGGCAGTACTAATGGTGTTACATCCAAGTCTGTAGGTGAGGAGGTGTGTTATGGAGGGATTTTGCCGTATCGACAACATTCCTTCTTTCTACATTTATGTTTCAAAACCAAAATACAACAAAACAAAAATCCCTCCCTCTTAAACCTCATATAATAAAAGTGAATTCATCCATTTCCTTAAGGGAGACAACCCCACATGTCATGAGAACTGTGATCAGCTCTATCCACATCCAGGACTTGGAGTCCCATCCATCTGGGGCTGTCACATTCCAAAATCCTGCGATCTGAGCTAGAGACTAAGTTGTAAAGTCAACTACCCCAGGAGTGGGGGATAATGACAGGGTACACAAGGAAATTAGTTAAAGCTCATCAATATATACAAGGAATCGAAAAAAATAGGGCAATTTTTGCAACTGGACCCAGACCCAGAATTTGTGATGTTTCTCCTCTGTGATATTTAATATTCACTTTGCTGTTAGCTAGAATCTGGATTATTTAGCCAGGAAAGGTGACCCCAACCTTCATTTATGAGGTACCTGAGCCATTAATGACCCTTTCTCTATAGAGTTGCTTTGTCAGTGTTGTGCTGGATCTATCTTGTACCGGCTTGTGAGAGTGTGTTAGTGAATTTTCAACAGTGGTGTGGGAATTTGTTAAAAACAACCATTATTAAAAATTAAATTATATAAGCTTAAAATTAAATAAATTTATTAAAAATGTAATAAATACCCTAAACTCATCACTTTCTAATTATTTTACTAATTATCCTTTGGAGAACATTTACATCTTTTTATATGTATGATAGAAATACCATATAAAAGAGTGCTACTGTGCATCTTATCCCAATTGCATGTTTAGTAATGTCATGTTGATAGGTTGAAATTGACCATGGTGAGATTTTTGCACCAAGGAAATTAGCAAACACTGCAACATTGCAATTCAGTACCACCGGCTATGGTTTCCATCCTTTTTTTTTTTTTTTTTGAGACAGAGTCTTACTCTGTTGCCTGGGGTAGAGTGCCGTGGCATCAGCCTAGCTCATAGCAACTTCAAACTCCTGGGCTCAAGTGATCCTCTTGCCTCAGCCTCCCGAGTAGCTGGGACTACAGGCATGCACCACCATGCTTGACTAATTTTTTCTACATATTTTTAGTTGTCCAGCTAATTTCTTTGCATTTTTAGTAGAGACGGGGTCTCGCTCTTGCTCAGGCTGGTTTCGAACTCTTGACTTTGAGCAATCCTCCCACCTCGGCCTCCTAGAGAGCTAGGATTACAGGTGTGAACCACCACGCCCAGCTGGTTCCATCCGTTTTTACCACCACACGTCAAAGTACCAGAAGGCCCCGCAGACTCTGAGGTTCTATCTTTACTCCTCTCGGCCTGCATCATGTTACAACCACAGTGGCATCAGTAGCTCAAATGACCACGCTATTGAAGTGGCTATGTTCTGAAGCCATTGTTGTGTCCCTGATGGAGGCGTTCTTTTCTCAGGACTCAAAACTTCACACCAAAAGGGCCCTGAGTTATGGGGATGGGAAGCAACGATGCTGTGATAGGATCACTAGGGGAGGAGCACCACCTCCATATGCGCCCTTGCTTCCTGACCCCTTGCACTGGCTGCTGGTTCCAGGCACATGTACCTGTAGATCAGCACCCTGCCCTCCGAAGGCGTGGTCGCCTCACGGTGCTCCGACTTGATTCGTGTATAGATGATTGCACAGGAGGCCAGCAGCCTCTGGGTGATTTGGCACGTGGTAAAACGAATCAATGAACACCATCAACCTTTTTTTTTTCTTGCAGAAAAATGAATCCCTCTGACACCTAGTGTGTGCAGAAGGTGAGTCCGCAGATGGGAGCGCTGACAGTGGCAGGCTGGGCTTGGAAAGCAAGTGGCAGCGTGTGACCAGGAGAACAAAGCCCTGGCCTGTCCCTGGGTGCCGTCTGATGTTTTGGGTGGGTCACTGCTGCTGCAACTTGAGCCCATTAGACAAAGAATTTAGGAATTGGAGCCTTTTCCCTCTTTCAGCTGGTTGTTGCCCTTAGAAGGAACTTCCCACCGCACAGTCCTGGAATTCTTCAGCCTTTTTGTCTCTCCTCTGACAACAGCCTGCTCGGTACCTGTGTTAGTTTTCTATTTCTGCATAACAAATCACTGCAGGTGCAGCGGCCTCGAACAACGCCTCGTCATTATCCCACAGCTCTGCGGTCAGAAGGACGGCGGGACGTGGCCTCACTCACTGCGCGGGCTCTCGCAAAGACGCGGCAGAGTCGGCAGGGCTGTGTTATTTAGGGGAGGTTTGGGGGAAGAATCCACTCCCAGATTCATTCATGGCGTTGCTGGTATTCAGTTCCTTGTGGTCAAGGGACCGAGATCCCATTCATCCCATTCATCCCATTCCTTGACAGCGGCCCCTCCTCCCATGTCCCGCTTCCGATCTCTCTGCCCCTCGCGCTTCTGCTTTTAAGGGCTCACGTGATTATATTGGGCCTGCCCGGATAATTCAGGGTAATCTATGTGAAGGTCGGCTGGTTAGCAAACTTTTTTCCATCTGCACATCCCTTTACCATGGAAGGTACATATTTATGGGCATGGTGTCTCATCCTAGTCGCAGTCCCAGAGTTTAGGGTGTGAGATCTTTGGGGGCCATAATCCTGCCTGCCACAGTACCCCAAAGCCTGTCTTCAGCCAGCATTTCATTCCAAGTGTAAAGAGGTGATAATTTAATCTGCTGTTTCTCTCTGCCGGCATGGACTGCCAGAACCCCAACACTTAATACTAGAGTCCCACAGCCTTCACCCGCCAAGCCCTGCTACGATCCCCACATTTCCCTGAGGGTCAGTCGCCTGCAACCACTCTTGGCTTCAATGTCTGTAACAGTCAGGGCTCTTAATTACAAGCAACAGAACCCAATTCTGGCTAATTTAGAGAGAAAAACATCGCTTTTGAAAGATTGCGTGGTAGCTTACAGATTTGCCAGAAGAGCTGGAGAACTGGGCTCAGAGGCCACTTGGACGGTGCCACAGACCTGGCAGTGGGAAGACTACAGCCACTGTTTGCACCACTGGGACTGGGCACAGAAGGGCATTGCTGGCGTTGCTGCCCCAAGTCCCCGGAAACTCCCTGAGGCTGCAGCCACCAGCCCTGCCAGAGATTCTCATGACCCTTGCTTCTTCGTGTCACTCGGTCCTTAGTTAAAGTCCAGGACAGGAGTGGGTTGGCTGAACTCAGGGCACCTGACTGCGCCTAAGTTCAAGGAGCTGGGAAAGCAAGGATTTGGTGTCCTCAGCTTCTGCGGAGGTGCAGAGGCTTTACTTCCCATTTGAGCTTACCATGTAGGAAGTTTTTAAACAAGGAAATGGTTCAGATATTGGGCATCCAAAACCATAAGAAGTACCATGTATGAATTATAGCATGTAGTTATGTGTTTCCAATCCAAATCAAGACATATGTTCCCATCAGCAAGGGCAACAAGACCATATCTGAAAGTACGACTACCCTGTCTTGGGGAGCAACTTTGCCATCTATGAAGCTGTCCGAGTGAGAACTTGGGGTCCGCCAGACTAGCCTGCTCCTTTCGTAACCAACCCTAACATTTCCAGATAGAAACCTTCTCTCCTCCCCTCCCAAACCACCCTGTGCTAGGGAAGGCGCTGAGTACTTCTCACACGAATGTCTCTGATATTCCCCTAACTGGCCATCCTGCTTCTGTTCTCTTTTGCTTCAATCCATACTTTACCCACTGTGGAGTGCTACCAGATTGTCTTTTGAAAAACAGAAACCTGCTTCCATCATTCCCTTCTTTACATTCCTTCAGTGGCTCTCCGTGGCCTGCAGAGTGAAACCCAGTTTCTTGGCATGGATGCTCCTGTCCCCAACCCCATCTGCCTCTTCTGCTTCATGATGCACCCCATGCAGCCCCCGCCAAACCAGGCCCCTGGCCACACTGAATGCTTTCCTCCCCCACCCACGTCCCAAGCCCCTCTGCCTCCCGCCTTTGCTCTTGCTCTGTTCTGTCTGGCAGACACGTTCTTTCCCACGCCCGCTGCCTTGGCTCTACCAGGCTTTGCTTTCGCGACCCCATTCCGCAGGGTGAGTGGAACCATCCTCTTAGGTATCCCTAAGAGTGTCCCACCCTTGCAGGCCATTGTCTTCTCGGCAGCAGGCTGCAGGAAGGAATGGTGTGTTGAATGAGTGGCAGGAGAGCGTCTGCTGCAGTGGCGGTGGCTTGTCTGGGTGCAGACAGTGCAGGGACCACAGCAAAGCATCTGGGGCTGACGCGGGGGTCGGGGGAGGGGCCTTTGCCCTCTGCTTGCGCAGGGCCAGGGCTCGTGGAGGACACTGGGCCCCACTGTGTCCCAGTCGAGGAGATCAGATGCTGCCTCATCTGTCAGGCCCCCACAGCTGGTGACAAACCCGCCTGGACAGCCTGTTCAGGACCTGCAGTCCCGGGCAACCACACTGCAGGGGTGGGGTGGGGTAGGGCAGCTTAGTGAAGCTTCACTCAGCAAGCAGAGCTCACACCTCCTGTAGGATGGGTGGGGATTCTCTTCTACCTTCACTTCTCAAGAGGCGTGGGCGGTGCGTCTGCGTGGGAGGCAGCGCAGCGCCGCCTCTGCCCGCGCTCCCGGTCTGCTTCGCTGGAGCCAGCCTGCAACCTGGCCGAGACCTGCCTTCCTGCCACTCTCCTCTGTTGGTCCTGAGTCCCAAACGGTGGCTGGAAATGGCGTTGACTTTTTTTGACAGCCACATTCCATTATTGAGTCTCATTGCTCTTGTTACAAATTGAAGCCATGAGGTCTATTCTCAGATACAGTTCAACCAGGCCTGTCGCCGTGCTCACGGGCAGAGAGCTGAGAAGAAAACTAGGATGGGACGATTACACCTCTCCATGTTGGCTGAGGCTTGTCCTTTCCCAGTTCGTCCCAGCGTTGTGAAGTTTCAGCCAGGGAGGCGGAGATGCTGCGAGTGGGCAGGAGATGGCAGGAGAGAGCCAGGAAGGACCCTGTGGCCTCAGCAGGACCGTAAAGAGGTGGATTCGCCCAAAGGAGCTGGCGGGGAGGAGCAGGGAGCCAGGGTGGAACTCACCCTAGTGGGGGCAGGGAGGTGAGGTGACACAGGCACCCAGGAGCAAAGTAACGGAAGGGGCGAGTGAGTTTGCAGTTTCTCAGAGAAGGTGGCTTAAAGGCAGAAGCAGAATGAGGTGGCTGGGGAAGGACTCGCAGCCCCCCAACCCCGGGAATACAGCCCAAGCCCCGAGTGTAGACTTGGGCTCACCAAAGCTGGGCCCAGACCCAAAACAACCTATCCGGCAGCGAGAGGGGAAAGGACGAATAAATTGTGTGACCTGAGCGGGGTGGCTTCCTATACCCTGATCACAGAGGCTGCTTTCAAAGAGTCTTAATGGCAGAAACATGTTTTTAATGTGAAACTGAAAATCATACTGTTGATCTGAAATATGTAGTAAGAAAATCCATGGTGTAGGTGTGTATGTATCCATGCGTCTGTATGCATGGCCCAACATGCCAAGCATACATTCTGTGCTGAGAGAGAAAGAAATTAATCAAGAAGTTAACATGGATTATATTTTCCAAATCTGCCTCAGAGATCGTATATAATTAGGAAATGCAGTAAATGTCATCGGAATTTCCAGTTTCTAAGAATCAGGGCACAGTGAACAGAATACCGTAATAGGGTCCTGGCTTAATACTTGGAAACCTGAATTGGCTCCGTTTAAGGAGGGTGCCTGTCATCCAGGTGGTTTGTGCACCCTGCTGTCCGTCAGCTGTTTCGAGAGGCTGGCACTCGGCTGGCACCGGAGCACGTGCAGGGCCAACTTGCCCCTTCCCCGGAAGTTTGCTGAAAGAGCGACTCACAATTAAGGCGGTTTAATGAGAGAAAGGCTTACTTACCATGAACACGGGGAGGATCACAGCGTGACTACCCCATATCCCAGTGCAGTTCAGATATTTCTGTGCCTTCCTTTTGGAGGGGAGGGGAGCTGAGGAGCACAGGTAATTCTGTTTAGGGGCAGCAAATGGTGCCAGGGAGGGTAAACGGATGGGGGAAACTGATTGACTTGCAAATAATTCTCTTTGCAAATTAAATTAACCTGAGAGACAGGTATTATATTTAAATGGTTTGGGCCAGGTCTGGATGCACCCTTGATCTTCTTTCCTGCAATATATCCAGATAACAGGGAGAGGGAGGGAAGTCGGTTGCCTCTTTGATCTTTTGATCAGTCAGTCTGGTTTACACAGATAGAGGGAAAGCCCCCTCCAGTGCTTTTTGATCTTGAATGGCCTTTAATTCACAACATTCTTTATACCCAGGAATCATATTTTGGGTGACATTTCCCAACCTCCTTCAGACGCAAAGACAAGTCACTATGGCGCTGCTCGTGGCTACCATGGTGGCTGCTGTTGTAAGCCACGGCGTCGCATGGATTTCTGCATGTCACACAGACTTTACAGGGAGAACTGCACGGCACAGGTCAGCACAGAGATGCGAGGTCCCTATCTTTTCAACATTCCTTGGAGAAGCGTGGCAGGGGCCACCCAGCCTGCGACCTTGTTTGATGGGGACGCAGGTAGAGGAGTGGGCCAGGGGCAGGTGCTTACAGGTGGGGTGGAGGGAGTTTCAGGCCAGCAAAGACCCTCTTCCTGGAGTGAAGGAGCCCCCAGTCCCACAGGAAGCTGAGAAGAGGCCTCCACAACCCAGAGCATGTTGTCAGGGTCCTTGTCAGATGACCGTCCTTGTGTCCCCACAGACAATGTCCTGTTCCCACAAAGCTCACAGCATCCTAGGAAGAAAGACAAGTAACCAGAAACTTGCAGGCCGCTAGGTCTCCCCACCACGGAGCTGTCCAGTTTCTGCCACGGCCCATCACTCGGCCCTGCCAAGATTTTTTTTTTAATATTGTTATCCCAAATTTGCTGCCCCTCACAGCTTTGCGTCACCTGCACAGTTGACAAGGGCATTCTTAGTGCCTTCATGCCAATGGCCCAGGGAGCCAGCCTCTCAGCAGGAGGCCAGGAGGCCAGGAGGCCAGGAGGTCGGGGCTGTGAAGCCCACTGTTCCTTCAGCCAGGTGTGACTCTGCCTGGGGTGCCATCAGCTCAGCCCTCTCTGGCTTCTCACCTGCCCATAGCCCTGGCTCGGGGAAAGCCCAGCCCATTGCCACGGTGTAAATTAATTGCCTCCCAGCCAGTAACCTCCCACCCTTCCCTCTCTCTTCACCCGCTGCCTCTCTGCCAGCTCCTGCCTTCCCTGTCTCAGCCTGGGCAACTGCCCAGGTCTCTGGTCTCTTGGCCTCTACTTTCTCCCCCTCCCCATCTTTCACTCTATAACCAGCATAGTCTTTTAAACAGACATCTGACTGGGAGATCATCTGGCAATAAAAAGGAGCAAACTACTGATTCATGCTACCGCATGATGAACCTCAAAAACATTATGCTAAGTGAAAGAAGCCGGAGGCAAAAGACCGCATATTGTATGATTCCATTCATGAGACGTCTAGGAAGGGTAAATCCATGGAGACAGAAAGCAGATTAGTGGTTGCCTAGGGCTGGGGTGGGAGCAGGGATTGAGTACAGATGCACACAGGGGACTCTTTGGGGTGATAGAAATGTTCTAAAATTGGATTGTGATGGTAGTTGCGCAACTCTGTAAATTTACTAAAAATTAATAAATTACACACAAAAAAATCTGGCACATTAACACAGGGCAAAGGAGGGGTTGGCGAGTGTGGAGAGGGCAGTGCCTTGGTGTGTTCTCCAAGGTTCCAGTATACTCCACTGTGTTTTGGTATGAAGTCATCGGGTGGATTTGCAAATGAGATCACTGTTATACTAATACTTTGCTGGAGGGAAGATTTTCTTTTCAACCAGAGATAATAAATATATTCTTATTTTAAAGAGATAGATCTTACCACGTGGAAGTGTCGGCTTCATCATTTTCTTGAAGTCTGTGCCTGTAAGAAAGTTGAAGGAGATCAGGAAATTTCACCCCAGAATATGAGTATTTTGAATTAAAGGGCCCTAGTGATCAGCAGGCCCTTGGAAGGGGCTTTCCCTCCATCTGCATATCTCAGAGCCATCAGAAAGACTTCCCTTCCCTGTTATCGTGCTATACTGTAGGAAAGAAGATCAAGGGTGCAACCAGACCTGGCCCGAATCCTTTAAAATATAATACCTGTCTCTCAGGTTAATTAATTTGCAAAGAGAATCACTTGCAAGTCAGTCTGTTTCCCCACCCATTCATCCTCCCTAGCAACCACTGCCCCTAAACAGAATCACCCACATTCCTCCTCTCCCCTCCCCTCTAAAAGGGGGGTATATGAATTTCTGGACCCCACTGGGATGCTGGGTAATCACTCTGTGATTCTCTCCGCACAGTAAATAAACCTCTCTCTCTTATTAATCTGCGTTGTGAGTTTCAGCAAACTTTGGGGGGAAGGGGAAGTTTCCCCTCACCCCACAGAGTCTAGGCCTTACTGTGGCATCCAGCACCTTCCCGGTCCCATGTCCGGTCGTGCCTCCGTCAGCACCTATGCTCCAGGTCCACTAGATTGCTTGTGGCGTCCCCAACTCACCAGGCGCATTCGATGCCTCTGTCTACCCTTCGTCTCCACGCTGAGACCCAGTCCCACTTCCATTCAGTCTTCAGAGTCCAGCTCTAATCCCTTCCTTGGTGGGACTGGAGGTTCTTTCACCTCTGTCCTCATATCACTTCTATTAAAGCACATTTTATCCTGTAACACAGACACTTGCCTCTGTATCTGTAAGGGGAGAGATTGTGTCTTAGTCACCCCGCATTCCCTGGGCACACAGTAGATGCTTAAAACCCCATTCGTTCATTCATTCAGCAGTCGTCTATTCAGCGTGGGGTTTCTCAATCTTGGCACTACCGACATCCCGGGCCAGACGGTTCTTTGTCGTGGGTCTGCCCTGTGCGTGGTGGGAAGTTCCGCAGCAGCCCTGGCCTCTGCCTTCTGGGTGTCAACAGCACCCCCACGCCCCTGTGGTGAGAACCAGACATTCTCCAGATATTGCCAGAGACCGTGGGGCGGGAGTGTGAACACTGTCCCTTACTGAGCCCCCCGTGTGGAGCCTTCTCTGATAAGCACCGGCTCAGCATCCTCACCCAGTTTCCTAAAGCACACTCGGGACCCGGGCCAGCACCCTGCCGCCCGCTGCTAGCACGATGGCCCGCCGCCCTCAACACCAGGAGAGCTCAGCAGCCCCAGTCCCGCCCGGCCTCCTGGGCTCAGCGCAGCCCTGTCTATCCGTCTGGGAACCGGGAAGCCAGAAAGCCTGCAGGATTTCAGTGAAGTGTTGATTTCCTCTAACTGTTTGTCTTCACCTTTTGTGTTCTAAACCACTTGCCCTGACAGGAAAGACAGGAGTTGAGCAGCGCAGCTTTCTCTGTCACCCGTGAACAGCATGCTCTGCCCCAAGCACCGGCTTGTCCCTTCCTGCTCTGCTGTGTTTGGGACATGCTTAACAAAGCCCTCCCTGCTGTCCTGGGAGATCTATCTGCAAGCCGGGGCATGCCGGGCTTGGCTTCCCTGCACCACATACAGGCTGGGTGGGGAGCCTTTGTCCTCTCCTTGCTGGCGGCTACGCCTCTGCCCTTTGTCCCTCTGAACCCCTGGCCTCCCCAGAGGGCGTCCTGGGGAGCCGCTGTACTCCCGCAGTTGCCTCTGAAGAATGAATTATTTGTATCTTCTCAGAATTTTCAAAAGTCTCCCATCCTTCTTGAGCCATCTTCCTTTTTCTAGAATTTCCAGATCTGCCTGTCTTGACATCTACTTCCTGAAGTTCATATGCAACAATTGTCTTAATATTCAATGTTTATGTACTAGTAGAGGCAGATTCAAACAGACTGACTCCAAAGCCTGTAGGAGCTCTGCTACTCTACTGCTAAGTCTCCAGGTTTCTAGAATTTTCTTTCTTAGTTATCATATTGTCTTAGTTCGAGTGCTGCCAGACACACAACCTGAGAGAAGGATTTAAGTGCAAGTAACCACTTTGGAAAGTGATTCCAGGAAACGAAGTGGCGAAGTGAGGCAGGCAGGACCCAAAGCTCATAAAGTGTGCGTTATCCTCACGTCACTGCTGTGGGCACCCTGGAGACCCGCAGAGCACGCCTCAGAGTGGCCCGGTGGAGGGAGAGGAAGCCAGGGATTTCATTCACCAAATCCCCCCCAGATGGCTGTGGGCAGCTTAGAGGCACGAACTCTGACTCCCCTCGTTGCCCGCCCTGGGCACGCACAGTCCCGGGTGGTCCCGGCAGACAGACGGGCCATGTGGCGGACAGGAGCACACCCAGTCTACCGGCTTGTGCTGAGTTGATGGCTTGTTGCCTCAATTTCCTTTCTCTGCCATTTCGACAGCCAGTTCTTTGTTGACCAGAATTAAGTCTGTGGAAGTAGTTGTTCTTGTTCCTCCACTTTCTGAGAGATTAAATTGTCAGCAGGGTAGGGCTCTGCGTTTGGCAGAATGGAGCTTCCTTGCAGGTCTGGAGATTCCCATGGTCCCATGCCTGTCTCTGTGCGGACCTGGTGACGTTTCTGGGCAAAGTCTCGCCAGCTCGTCCCTCTGGCCTGGGACAAGGTGTGCCGAGGGGTGTGCACTGCACTCGGAGATTTGCCACCCCCTGCGGAGCGCTTCAGAGGGACCAGAGAGGCGTTTGGGGCTGCGGGGCCCTTTGTGGGGGCACGTGCAGGGAGATGCACGCCTCATGGGCAGTGTGAGGTCCCACACGCCCATGTGCCCCTGTCCCCAACAAAGGGCCCTTCCCACGACCAGCACCAGTGTCCCCAGACTGGAGTGATTGTGAGTCCCTGTGCAGACACCTGCTGTTTTTCTTTGCCCAGACTCCTCTCTTCTTTGAAGAGCTGTGTCCCTTCCCCATTCCATCTGTCCCCAGAGGCAGGTAAAGAGGCAGCTGGCCCACCCACTCTAAATCAGAAGTGGCCATGTGGTCCAGGCTCGGCTGTCAGAACACCTTGTCCCCGGCCACAGGGATTGGTCGAGAGTGTGAACATCCAAGCAGGGCCAGAGTTCTTTCCTGAATGCACATGCAGATTTTAGGAGACAGAGAAGTGCCTTTTGCTCCTGGAGTTGCTACAAGCTGACTACAAATGCCCACCATGGGCGAACACTGGCCACAGGCCTCTCTCCGCCCCTTGGCCTTTGTTTTCTCACCTTTGGAAACAGAGGCACGACTGTGGTGTCCATCGCAGTGTGGTCTGTGGAGCGAGCTGTGACCTGGGCGTGCGTCCCTGTGGCAGTGGGCAGTAGGCTGAGTGAACGCAGCTGTGCGAAGCATTTAAAAGCAATGGACCAGATGTTCACATAGATAGCCTCATAGATAGACCTGAAAACCACAGCCCCAAGGGCCCACAAAATAAAATTAAATAGAAGTGGAGGTAGCTGGACAGGACAGTTTCCGAGTTCCTTTCAGTCTGGTGGCGATGTGGTCGTGGGGGTTAGAGATAAGGACGTTGTGATCTGTGCCCACTGGCCGGGGGATGCTTCCAGAGCCACTAACTCTGCCTCTCCCGGTCTTCCCTGCCCAGGTCTTCCCTGGGCCTTGTGCAAAGTGCCAGGTGTTGGCAGTGGACAAGAGACAGGACCTGGTTTCAAATCCCACTTTTGCTGTTTACTAATCAGGTGACCTTGGGTAAGCCGGTTAACCGCTCTGATCCTGATGTCGCCGTCATAAAGTGCACTGGACGGGGCTTGGCTCACAGGAAGAACTAAGGAATGGTGGGCAGTCCTGTCATGCCGCGGGCAGAAGCCCAGCAGGGAGGAGAGATTTGGATATTATCTTAAAGGGTAGTGACGCCCCTGCAGGCTGTCCACTTGTGCTGGGGGCGTCCTGCAGGCCTCCCCGGCCCTGGACCCACCTGCATCTCAGGCGGGGCTCACGTGCAGCCAGTGGGTGGCTCCGTCTGCAGCCAGGCCCGTTCTCCAGAGCAGCAGCCCCTGGCCCTGGAGAGCGTCCCTCTGCTGAGGCCTGTCCGCCCTCACTCAGGACACGGCTGCAGCCCAGTCTTCCCTTCCCGGCGCCCCCTCTGGCTTTCCGCTCAGCAGCAGGGCACAGCCGGCAGGGAGCCGAGCCGCGTGCCGGGGCGGGCAGTGCTTGGCCTGGGAAGCCACCTGGGAAGCTGGGGTTTGGTCTTGAGGGGATGGGAAGACATGAGAATTCTGTTTCCCAAAGATGGCGGGGCTGCTGCAGAAACAGTGGGACGAGGGAACCCTGCCAGGGAGGCTGCTCCGGAGGGAGGGGGGACTGAGGAGCGGGGATAGACGGGGAGGGGTGCAGACGGGGTGGGCAGGTGCCTGACCTTTGTCTTGTGGGTGGGCTAGGTTTGGAAGGGGGCCTTAGGGACGGGGAGCTCGGGAGGAGGGCAGATCCCGGGGGAAGGCAGGCGTGGCAGCAGGGCGGGCGGGCATAGCCAGCGCTGGCAGAGCCCGCTCTGCTGCAGGAAGGGCTGTGGGCTGGCGGCTTTCGGGGGTCAGAGCCTTCAGGGACTGCCTCGCCCAAGGTCATACCCTTTTCCTGGGTGCCCACATCTTTTATTGCAGGTGTACAAGGTCCTAGCCACCTCGGCCCACCTCGGGACAGCTCTGAAGGGCAGGTCCAACTTCAGTGCTCCTGTGGCGTTGGCTGACATCTCTGTGGGCCTGGTCACAGCTCGGCCTGTCCCCCTGTCCAGTTCTGCTTCCTTCCCAGCCCTCCCACACCTGTCCAGCCCGGGCACTCCTCTGTGAACATCAGCTCACCAAACCCCGTCTCTGGATCTGCCTCCCACTGGCCCCGAGGGAATCATACCCTTGTGCCCACACCCCTCTGCAGTGACTGTGCTGCTCCTCCCACCCAGGGGTGCAACCTGTTTTTCCACCCCTTGAGCCCAAGCTGGCCTCTTGACTTGCTTTGACCAAGGGAATGTGTCAAAGCAACTGTCTGGGACTTCTGAGCCCAGGTCTAAGTGGACTTGTGGTTCCGCCTTTGCTCTCAGAACTCAGCTTCTGCGTAAACAAGGCCAGGCCGTCCTGCTGGAGGGAGGGTGTGATGGACAGCTGAGGCCCCAGTGGACAGCCCCAGACACGTGGGAGAGGCCACTGTGGACCCTCTAGCCGCAGTTGGGCCACGCAAGCCAACGCGACTGGAGCAGAGATAAGCTATCCATCCTGAGACAACCAAATTCTGACCCATAGAACTGTGAGTAATAAAATGATTATTGTTTGACGTCCTTAAGTTTTGGAATGGTTTGTGATTCAGCAACGGAGAGCTAAAACAGCACAGGTGTCCCGACAGGCACGTGCCCTGGCCCGTGATCAGGTGGGGTGCCACCGTGCCCTGCACACTCTTGTGCCGGCTGCCGCAGGGCTAAACGCAGCTCTTCCCTGCACCCCCCTCCCCACGATGAGGTTCTGTTTTGTCATCCCTGAGACCATCAATGCTCATCTCATTTCCACTCTTGGAACAGGGACATGCCAGCACTATTACCTCTTAAGCTCCGTGTGTCTGTGGAGAGAAGCGACTTGCTGCCAAAGGAGCAAATGAGGCCCAGCCTTCTGCAGAAACATCCATCGTCCTGCGCTGCTCCAGGCAGAATCCCAGCGCATAATTCCCTTCTGCGGGAGCTGGCTCAGAGTGCATCCATCTTCACAAGCTCATTATTCATCTGATTATTTTCATGCTGTCCCAGTGGGGAATAAAAGCCATCAATAAATCACAAGGTTGCCGCAGATTATACTAAATGACCCGGGCAGAGAGCTGGCTGTGCCAGTCCCCGTGACCACGAAGGCCAGAGCCACTCATGCGCAGCGCTGCTCCAGGGCTGAAAACGCACACCCTGTTCTTGCCCCAGTACCCTCTGCCTCCCCACTGGTCCTCAGTGACCTCCTTTGCCTTAGAGTGATTAAAATCAATGAGCACAGGAGCCTGGGGCCTGTCGAAGGGCTGAGCTCAGCCTGCGCGTGAGCTGTGCCACGCTGGGCCAGCTGCTTGGCCTCTCTAAAGCTTTGGGCTCCTCGTCTGTGAAACCGCTGGAAATCATTGTCATGAGAGCTAAATGAAGAAATAAATGCAACATTTGTACACTGCAAAGTGCCATATATTTGTGTGAGGGGCATCCGTGTGGCCATTATTTCAGAGTAACCAGAACATGCCGGGGGCACCATGGGAGAAATGGACTAGACCAGACGCGGAGGTGCCGGGAGCAATCGGGTACGCCTCCTTAGCTTCAGTTTCCTCGTGTTTCAAACGGACCCAGTAGTATTTGCCCCATCAATTTCAGAGAGCAATTGTGAGGCTCAAATCAAATAACAGTTAGGGGAGCCCTTTGGCAAAGCATTAAGTTGTACAAATGTAAGATGTTTACTGAATCATCCCTTCTCTGAACGCTGTTGTTTTTGTCTCGCTTGTTTCGTTGTTGCCAATCTTCCTATTTCTTTGGTTTTCAGTATTATCGAGAGTCTTCCCTGGGCCTTTCTAAAATAATCAAGGAAATTTGGGCTAGGTAGGGTAGGAAGGTGCTACTTTCTTCCAAGGTCTTTTTGGAAGGAAAAATAAGCTACTGTTATTGAGTACTAACTACATTTTAGGCTTTCCACTATGTCCCCTCACTTACCAGCCTTGAAGGTGGGCGGCGTTGGTCTCTTTTCACAAAGGAAGAAAAGGGGTTCCGAGCGGCCAGTGTCTGCTCAAAGTCACGAGCTGGGCTCTGGGCTCCGTTCCGTCCTATGACATTGGTGCCCTCAACTTAGCCACATTTTGACCCTTCCTCCATTTTTGACTTTTCTCATCACGATGGAGACTTCCTTAGCTCAGATTCGTTTATGGATGCCAGTGTCATGTGGAGTTGTTGATGGCCAGAGCAATCAACAGTGACAAAAATAATAAAACAAGCTGATCCATGAGGCGAAGGAATTTTCCCATGGATATATTATACAATATCTACCAGCCTCTGAGCCAAGGATCTACTTCAGTAGAGCCGTAATCTCGCTATGAAATATTTGAGATCATAAAAATGTTTTCTTTTTAAAGCAAAGGATGGATTGATCACTTCAGGAAGAGAATTGGTTGGCGTATTCATTGGATTCAAGGGAGCCTGGTAAGTAGCACCTTCCTACCCTACCTAAGTTTCTGAATAATAAGAGAAATAAGATACAAGAATAAAGCAGATAAACATCAACATAGCTCCTTTGTTAATGGTATGCCTGACATTTGGGCTTTCTAACCCTGAACTCAGATTTCGATAGCTTGTACCCACACAGAAGTCTTGGTTTGTGAATTTTCGCTCTTGGAGGAGCATAACAGGCTGTGCTTCCTTGGGGGCAACCTGCTCCGGAGAGAAAGGGCAGAAGAGGCTGAATGCACGTGACCATGTCCTCTTTTCTAATTTGCCAATTTGAGCAAAGCCAGAAGTGTTACAGAGAAAGGGGCCCCTCCACACAGAACGATACAGGAGTGGAGAATAACCTTTTCCTCCTAACAATGACGGGGCTTGAGGAAAGTTGTGGGACTAGACAGAACACTGTAGAATTATCTAGAAAATATTATATTTAATTAATGAAAAGGAATGCAGTCCAGAATGAGTTTTTGGGTTGATAAAACAGGAATCAAGGACTGAAAGAAGAAGAGTAAGAAAGGAAATTTCTCCTTCCTCAGCAATTATCATTTAACAAATATCAAAGATGTTCTTACAAACTGAATAGGCAATGAAAAACAACCAAGGCAGAAGACCCAGTTTGAAGTACGTATTTGAAATCTTTGTAAAAATAATGCCTAGGCTTGACTCTGAAGTGTGCACTAGAAAGGGTAGAAAATGCCTTTGGCTCAAACTTTATTTGACTCATGTTTAAGAAAAGAGCCAGCCTACCCCATGCAGAAATATCCCACGAAAAGCATTTATGACTTAGCTTTTATGTTAAAGCCTTTATGTTATGTTATGACTCATGTTTTGTGTGAACGACACATGTTTGAAAAGCAAATATAGTAACTTCTTATAATGAATGACTTGATAATTTGGATTATCTCTCTCCCTTAGCCAATAAGAAAAACCTGGCAAAATATCTTTAAAAAAATCTTCATGAAGACTCCAGTCAGCTCAGATGATGGTGAAGTATCTTGGGGATGACAGAAACCCTGAGGGCAAATGCAGAATTTGGAGGTTTTGGAGTATATTCTCTGACCAAAACTGAATTAAATGTGAAATCAATAACAATAGGAAAAAAATCCACACTTTGGAGATAAAACAATACAGTTCTCTAGAACCCATGGGCCAAAGAAGACATCTCAAGAAAATTAAAAAATGTTTTAGATTTCATGATAATGAAAATACAACATCTAAATTTGTGAGATTTGGCTAAACCAGTGTTTAGAGGGAAATGCTTTAAATGCTTATATTAGAAAAAATGAAAGGTCCAAAATCAGTGCCCAAAAAGGTAAGGGAAAACAGAAAAGAAAGAGAAAAGTAAACTCAAAATAAAAAGAAAGAAAAAATAATAAAGATAAAAGCAAAAATCAAGACTGGGTGCAGTGGCTCACGCCTGTAATCCTAGCACTCTGAGAGGAGTGAGGATCATTTGAGGTCAGGAGTTCGAGACCAGCCTGAGCAAGAGCAAAACCCATCTCTACTAAAAATAGAAAAATTAACCAGGTCTTGTGGTGTGTTCCTGTCATCCCAGCTACTCAGGAGGCTGAGGTAGGAGGATATCTTGAGCTCAGGAGTTTGAGGTTGCTGTGAGCTAGGCTGACACCACAGCACTCTACTCAGAGCAACAGAGTGAGACTCTGTCTCAAAAAAAATGCAAAAATCAATATAGAAAAGACCAAATAATACAAAAAATTAACAAGGCCAAAGTTGTTTCTTTGAAAAGATGAACAATATTGGTAAACCTATCTAGATGGATCATGAAAATATAGAGAGGAGACAAGTGACCAATATCAGAAATAAATGAAGGTCATTAATACAGATACTACACACATTAAAAAGATAGAAGGGAACACTATCAATAAGTTTATACCAACAAATCCAATACTATAGACAAAACAAAAATATAATTCATAAGAACTGACACAAGATGAAACAGAAGCTCAATGTAGCCTGTATTTATTAAATTTAATTTGTTACATAAGAGAACTTCATACAATGAAAATTCCAGGATCAAATAGCTTTATTGGTAAATTCTAAAAAAATTCAAGGATGAAATAAAATCATACAAATCTTACATAAAATAATTTAGAAAATAAATAAGATGGGACCACTACCTAACTAATTATCTTAAGTCAGCATAACCCTAATACCAAAATCTGTGAAAGATGTTCCAAAATTGAAATAAAATGAAATTACAGACCAATATCTCTCATGAACACAGACACAAAAATTCCTAACAAAACTTTAGTAATTTGAATCTACTATGATCACATGGGTTTATACCAGAAATGCAAGGTTGGCTTAACATTTAGGAATCAATTAATTTAATCCACAATGTTGATAGAATAAAGAAAGGAGAAAAACAATATGATAATTTCAATAGATGCAGAAAATCAATTTGAAAAACTTTAAAATCCATTAATAATAAAATATCTCAGTAAACTAGGAAAAAAGGGAACCTTGTCAAACTTCTATGGGTCATCCATGAAAAACTTACAGTTTCCATCATCCTTGAGGGTGAAATAGTGAATACTCTACTGCATCTGGGAACAAAGTAAGGATGCAACTCTCTTTGCTACTATTAATGTTGAACATTGTATTAGAGGTTCTAGCCATTGTATTAAGGCAAGGAAAAGAAAGAAAAAGTGTACAGATGGAAAAGTAAGAAGTAAAACTGCCACCATTTGCAAGTGACATAACTGTTTATATAGAAAATTCCAAGTAATCTACAAAAGAGCTACTAAAATTAAAAAGCTAATTTAGCAAAGCTGCAGGATACAAGTATAATATACAAAAATTGATTATAATTTGTTTATATTGAGTATAATTGTTTGCTAGTAGCAAACAATTGAAAAATTAAAAGATTCATTTAGTACAATGTGAAAACATAAAATACTTAGAATTAAATATGAGACTTGTATACTGAAAATTAAAGAGCATTGCTGAGAGAAATTAAAGATCTAAATAAATAGACATATACCATGTTCATGCATCATATGACTCAGCATTGCTAAGATGTCAATTTTCTCCAAAATGGGGTGTTGAATCTATGGATCAATATAAATCTAACCAGACTTTTTAAAACCAGAAATTGGCAAACTGACTTTTAAAATTTGAAATTGCAAAGAACCATAAATAGCAAACACAATATTATAAAAGAAGAAAAATGTTGGTGGACTTAAACTATCTGGCTTCAAGACTTACTATAAACCTATAATAAACAAGACAATGTGGTAGATAAACATATATGAAAGGGTGGAAAGCTCACTAGATGTTCATGCTGCAGGTGGTAAAAGATGTCTCATGCAGAGATTAGGATATATTAAAGTAAAAATAATGATTTATTTTTATGAGAAAGAAAGAAAGAGACAGAAAGAGAGAAAAGGAAAATGGCATGGCAAGAAGGAAGGTGGAAAGTGAAAGGCCACTGAGGAGAAGTGGCTTGGTGGTTTTAAAGGGTAAAAATGGTTTTTCTTTCCTCTGCTTCAATAGACTGACAACAGAAACAGCTGAGAAGTTGTTGCAGGTGATCTTTATTTTATTTTTTTCTTTTTCTGTGAGACTGGCTTATCAGAGTCCTTGGAATCTGGGTTTTGGCAGGAACTGAGGCAGAGAATTGGAGGGGGGGTTCACACCCCTACTGTCCACTTGGGGCTCGTCGAGGCTGAGAAAACAAAACTCTTAGCAATAATGAAGTAAGTGACAGGAATTTTAATTAAACAAAATAAAAGGGGTAGTTGTGTTGTGATTTTTTCCATTTTTTTAGTTTGTTTTCCTGTGTTACGTAGGTTATTAGTAAGGCCACTTTTCATTCTCCCCCTCTTTTTGGTTAAAATTAAAATTTCTATTTAATGAACTTAGAAACTAGGAAATTTGGATGAAGGTCTAATTTTTTGGAGCTGTTTCCTATTGGCATGGGGTGAAGCACAGTCCCTACCTGAGAGAGTTCATTTGGGTCACAAAGAGTGAGAGGTTGAAAACAAATTGTCTTAAAAGTGAGAGTAGAGGCAGGACAGGAATCACATTAGAAGGAAACTGCAACGGCTCTTTTACCTTTTTCTTCAGGTTTAAATGAGTCTTCAATGTTCACACTGTTGTTGGAACTGGCTGTTTCAAGTAACCTTGAGTTAATGATAACATAGTTTTATCTCAACACTGATAACTTAGTAACTGTAATTTCAAGAGGGTAAAAAGAAGATAGACAGTTTAATAAACTCTATATTTTAACTCTATACATAACTCTCTATGTAACAGATTGACCATTTGAGTTTTGAACTTTCCTCGATGTAATTTGTCCTTTAGTTAAAAATGTGTATAAGGACAGAAAGTTTAAGGTTTTAAACACAAGTCCAGGAACACAATATCAAAAAAGTTTTTAAGACTTTTATCTCAAACCAACCAATACTGTAAACGACCTGTCCTAGGTCCAAATGGCACAAAAGCCCAAATGGCAGAGGGAGACGATTTCCAGTGTGCACACATATACCAAATGGACTGTAGCTTAACAATAAGTCTAGGGTGTGCCAAATATAACAAGTCCTACTCTCCCAAATAGTTGAGGCTTTCAACCCAAATAGGAATTTTTCTGAAACTCCTCAAATGCAGAGAGGAGCTGCCTATATGAGTTGTTTGATAAGGTTAGCATGTTTGACAGAAGTACCTTGAGCATTATCTCCACTTTTTTTTTTTTTTTTTTTGAGACAGAGTTTCACTTTATTGCCCAGGCTAGAGTGAGTGCCGTGGCATCAGCCTAGCTCACAGCAACCTCAAACTCCTGGGCTCAAGCAATCCTGCTGCCTCAGCCTCCCAAGTAGCTGGGACTACAGGCATTGCCACTATGCCCGGCTAATTTTTTCTACATATATTTTAGTTGGCCAATTAATTTCTTTCTATTTATAGTAGAGATGGGGTATCGCTCTTGCTCAGGCTGGTCTCGAACTCCTGAGCTCAAAGGATCCGCCCACCTCGGCCTCCCAGAGAGCTAGGATTACAGGCTTGAGCCACCTCGCCCGGCCTATCTCCACTTTTTAAATAGCTGTATGAGAGCATAAAACATGATAGGCATGTTTAGGGTCAGTGAAAATGGTAAGTTTTTTCTAAGAATTTGAGAAAGGAAGCTTGTGCTGTTAAAGGAGTTAGGTGTCTAACTCAACCTTAAGATCATTTTTCCAGTTGGGGGTAATTGAGAAGCACTAAAAGGAGTAAGAAAAGGCTTGGTCTCCCAGCAAGTGGAGGAGCTGTGGAGTACACAGGAGGTTTTGTATTTTACTTTTCACTCCAATGATAGAGATAGAGGAGGGAAACAGAGGTCTCAAAAATTCAGGAAGAGCAGAGTAAGTGGTTTTGGAGTCTATTAAAATCAATTCGAGTTACCTAAGGCTCAGCCATCCTGGTATGACAAAGTTGAACTTATTTCAAAGCTGAGGTCTGTCCATCTGACTGAAGAAGTCCTAGAGGGTCCGTGGGTGGGAAGGATGCTGGCTCAGGGGGCCCCACCAGTTTCGGAAGATGAGTGTGATCCCCTCTCTCAAGGAGAGGGAAATCTTGTTTCCAGTGTCCCTCCTTTTTGTAGTAAGGGCAGAGTTGCAGCAGGGTTCTCCTGGGGCATTTTGTACTCTGGTGACCTAGTTGGTGGCAGTTAAAGCAAGGTTCTGTTCTCAGAGTAGGGTGTGGTCCTGATGTCTTTTTGTCTGAGCCCCTAGAGTAACTCTGTCTGTGAAAAGTTTTTCGTGTAGTGATAGCCACTATTTAGAAAACATATTTCTGTTTTGGGGGCTGACTGCCAGCCCCACTTTTTCTCTTTTTCTCTCCCTTCTTCATCTTGGTTATCAAAGACCAGCCTTCAAGGCCAGGTTTAAAGGTTCTTCTTACAGAGTCTGAGGCCCCCTTTCAAGCTTTTGGAGTTTATGCTGAGTATCAGGTGCCGACTGGAAGATGAAGTGTATTGCTAAGATGGATCGTTCCTCCTGGTGTCAGTATCTAAAGTAGTAAAGAGGTGAAAGGCTTCAGACAGTCATGAAAGGAAAAGACTGGATTTTTATCTTGGCTCTGAGTAATTTATGATGCCTTCTGACCCAGCAACCTCTCAAGACAGAGCCGGTGTACAGGTGGAAGGGAGATTCTAATGGCTGGCCGGAGTGAGTGCAGCCAGGCTAGAGTGGTAGAGACGGAGAAGAAGGAGGGGGAACAGAGGGAAGCAGAAAGAGAAATGTTATCTGGGGAGTGAGACAGTGAGAGAGATGCAAGAGGAAGAAGTAATATGTGTCAGGCAGAGTGAAGATCAGGATGTCCAGCAAGTTTAAAGAAAGCCTGAATGTGGAGAATTTCACACTCCTAGCTGAGTCAGCGGAAATAAAAGTCAAGTTGTAGAATGATTGAGAGATCCATTTTCAGGTCAGATTTCCTAAATGCTGTCTACAGAAAGAAAAAGGGGAAGGACTTTCGGGATGGACATACACCAAGACACTGATCTTTGAGGTGCTGATCAGACGTTAGGCATCCCTGAGTTCGGAGTCAGACCTGGGTCACAACTTAGGGTGCTGGCCAGAAGGCAGGTGTCCTTGAGTCCAGGTCCAGACCAAAATCTAGAGAGGAGTTTCCCCAAAGCCAGGTGCCCCTCGATCTGGGTGAAGTCCTAGAAGAGGTGGCTAGGAAGCATTGTTCCCAGGGACCTTTCCCAGAGTGGCAGACCAGCACCGAAACTTTAACCACAGAGCTGCCGACTCTTTTTCGAGTGTATGCCCATTTCCAAAGCCCTGGACACTTGACAAATTCCGAACGAGGGCACCGAGAATGAAGTCTTGGGAGCTGTACAGCAGAGTACGTTGTAGTCTAGAGCCAGAGGCAGAAAAGTGAGCTCCTCGCACGGAGGGAGAGAAATGACTCGGTTTCCCCATATGGAGGCAGAGAAGTGATTTGTTTTTCTTCCCAGACGGGCCACCATATGAAAAGGTGGAAAGCCTACCAGCTGTTCATGCCATGGGTGGAGAAAGATTTCTCATTCAGAGATTAGGATATATAATATAAAGTAAAAAAAAAATTATTTCTTTTTCTGAGAAAGAAAGACGAGAAAGAGAGAGACAGAGACAGAGATAGAGAAAGAGAGAGAGAGAGAAGGAAAATGGAATGGCAAGAATGAGAGTGGAAAGTGCTGGGCCTCTGAGGAGAAATGGCTCTGTGGTTTTAAAGGGTAAAAATGTATTTTTTTCCCCCTCTGCTTCAACAGACTGATAACAGAAGCATCTGTGAAGTTGTTGCAGGTGCTCTTTATTTTATTTTGTTCTTTTTCTGTGAGACTGATTTATCAGAGCCTGTGGAATCTGGTTTTTGGCAGGAACTGAGGCAGAGAACAGAGCGGAGTTTGCAGCCTATTGTCTGCTTAGGGCTCCTCAAGGCTGAGGAAAAAGAACTCCTAGAGATAACGAGTTAGCCCCAGGTGTGTTAATTAAACAAAATAAAGGGGTAGTTGTGTTGTGACTTTTCTCTTTAAGGGGGCAATTATGTGTTGTAAATTTATTTCTCTTACTTTCTGTTTGATAGTTTATTTTCCTCTGTTAGATAGGTTATTAATAAGGCCACCTTTCAATATATATCAGTGAAACAGAAGAGAGTCGAAAGATGAACTCACACATATATGACTAGTTGCTTTTTGAGAAAGGTATGAAATTAATCCAATAGAAAATGGATATTCTTTTCAGCAAGTGGTGTATGCATGTCAGCACTCATCAAACTATACACTTAAGATAAAAATAGGCTCTTATATTTAAAATATATTCACTTATATTCAAAATATATAATGAATTCATATAAGTCAATGAGAAAATAATAAACAAAACAAACACCTAATGGAAAAATCAGCAGGAAACCAGAATAGACACTTCCAAAATGGCTAATAAATATATGCAGATGTGCACAACCTCATTTTTCAGGGAAATGCAATTTAAAACACATAGAAGCTTCCACCTATGCATCTACCAGAATGGCTAAGGTAAAAAGGTTGATAATACTAATTGTGATCTTGATGGGAATGTAACCGGGTAAAACCACTTTGAAAAACAGTTTTTTACCTACTAAACTTGAAGACACACATACTTAATGACTCAGCAATTCTGTTCTTAAATATGTATACAACAGAAGGCATGTACAGGTGCACTGAGACATGTGAGAATGTTTAGGGCAGTATTATCCATAATAGTCCAAGTGGACAATCCAAATGTTCATCAACAATAGAATGAAAAAATAGTGTGAGCTATTCACACAGAAGAAATTCTCCCAGCAAAGAAAATGATTAAGCTGCAACTTCACACAACGATGTGGATGAATCTTGCAAATAATGTTGAGTAAATAAAGCCAGACACAACATAAAACATACCAAGTGATTCCACTAATATATTGTTTTAAAAAAACAGACAAAACTAAACCACAGCGTTTAAGAATCCATGCCTAGTTGATAACACTGTGAAGAAAAGGAAGAAAGAGATTACCGTGAAAACCTGTGTCAGTCAGCATTCTGTCAGGAAGTGGAACCCTATAGATATTGTAGAATGCAAGGTTGACTAGAGAAATTAGACTTTATGTAGTTAAGGGAGAAGCGGAGGTTCAGAAGAGTTCAAGTAGAACAACCACCTGAAGGACTGTCTGGCATGGAGTAGACACATCAGAGCTCTCCAGGAGGCCTGGAAACCAGGCACGTGAGGCTGCAGGGGTAGGCCTGTGACGGGCACCTGCCGGTGGCGGGAAGAGTCAGTGAAGTCTGGCGCCTCTGCGTGGCTGCTGTGAATGAGAGTTTGCAGCCGAATGTCTGGCTGTGAGCTGGGGTCACTGTCGGTTGCGCATGGCCCGCATCAGAAAGAAGAGCTGGATGTAGGTCATGGGAGGACAAGGACAGGGACCCCTGTCTGTCTGTCACCCTATCTAGCCATGATAGTTTTTATATAGCAAGACCTGCTGTTCACTTCTGTCTTCCAAATCTTGCGTAAGAAAAAAACAGTAGGTGGCAGGAGTGGGGTGGGTGGGGGAAGTGACATCTTTAAGTGAATTTTTCTATGAGTAACTCAGGGACTCCAGGAAGCCCAGTTCCAGCTTAGCCAAGTTGACATAGTCCAAACCCCAAAGTCGGCAGGGTGGCTACATTTGCAGGGAAGGTTGATGCTAGTGACATAGAGGGGCACCTAGGAACTTTTGCAGGGGCTGACAATGTCTTATTTCTTGCTCTGGTGGTGACTACATGGATGCTTACTTTGTAACTACAGATTTTTGTTTTGTGGACTTGATGTGTGTAATATCACAAAATAAAATCGTAAAAAAAGCAACTGTTATACATCTATTCCTCATTCCACCTTCTTGCAACAATGCGAAGAAAAAAGGAAATTCTTCCTACCACCTTGACTTTTTGCATTTCAAAACTTAAGCCCTTCACCACTATAGTGTATTGACAAGTGTCAGTAGTGGACCTGGATTAAAGGAAAACCCAGACACAGACATTACTTGGGTAAATCAAACAGTGTTTACTCTTCTAAAGCAAACGGAAGGAGGCCATGCAGTCAAGGCACAGGGCAGAGAGACGAGCAACATTATTTGAGATAGGTGGAGGTGCACACATGATTGGCTCACACTTGTCCATGACATTGTTTGAGCGAGGGTCGCAGCCGACCTTTCGGAAGCTCAGCTGCCCCCATTTGTGCCAGCTTCGTGTACTGAAGATGAGTGCAGTTCTATTTACTAACACCAGTGTTGTTGTCATTATCTACTCAATCAAGGAAGATACTTCCAGCTTTAAAAGTGGTGCAGTTCTGCATTGTTTTAGTGCGACTATGTGTCAGGGACCACCTCTCCAGAGCCAGATGCCCTTCATCAGTCTCAGGGTTGCATTATGTGGAATATGACTGCCTATTCTATACGATACGATTCAGTCCACTTAGGCACAAAGGCAGTCTTCTTTTACCATCCTTTGCCCCCTTGCCAAAACAGCCCCGTCTCCGTACCTGGCTAACGCCAGTGCTGTGGCTAGAACCAAGGGTAGTTGGCCAGGTGTCTCTGGGAGTCATCTAGAAGGCTCTTAGACCAGGTACAGGACATAGTACAAAAGTACACCATGGGTAAGAGCAAGACTCTTGCCACCTCTGTCCTCCAGCCCTCCAGATAAGAATTTTTCCCCCTGGGCTGGGGTTAGGCAGAGGGAGTTGGGAGGTGTGGTGCTGGAAAGCCATTGTCTCCCAGCTGCTAGCGACTCTTCTGTACTTAGCTCCACAGCATGGGGCTGTGACTTTGCAACTTCATTTCCTTGTTGCCAGCTGCTCCTGTTAGGGTCTACCAATAGGGGGCGCTAAAGGGAGACAGGCGCTCAGGAGATGCTCTTCCTGCGTGCTTGCTGTTCCCGTGCGCTACCCCAGCAGCGAGGGGGTTCCAGCTTCCATCGTTTCTAAGTTCCCGCAGTCAGCCCGCCACACCCCACAGAGGCACAGGCGGCATCCAGGCGGTGCCCCTCCTAAGGGGGCCGAGTCCTAGCTTAGACCCTCCCTCTGAGCTCCTGTGGTGCTGCAGCGTGTGGCCCACCCTCTCCTCAGAGATCAGTGCCAGCTCCGTGAGGCCCCCCTCCAGTCCCCTGGGGCCCCAATACCAGCAGGCTGGTACCCTCTTCTGAGGGGTCTGGGACCCAGCTCCGTGAGGCCCTCCTCCAGGGCCCTGGGTTCTAATACCCCTAACCTTTTCTAAACTCCTCGCCTTTGTGCAGCTGGTCCTAAGAGAGGGGGCTGCTCCCTGCAGTTACTGCGTTTGCGTGACATCGGCCTTCCTTTTCTGCCTTCCAGCTCTTTGATGTCGTCCAGTCAGTTCCTCACACTGAATCGTCTTGCAGACTGATAATGGGTATGGGGGTTTTCGTGGGTGGGTGATGAAAATGTTTTGGAATTGGGTCGTGGTGATGGCTGCACAACCTTGTGAATATCCCAAATATACTGAAGCCATTTAAAAGAGCCAATTTTATGGTATGTAAATTATATCTCAATAAAAATATAAATCCTCCATGTTGAAATGCCTGCCTGGACCCTGGCTGATATAACATTAATCAAGGAGAGTATGATGATTCATTCTGTACCAACCTGGCTCTGCTACAGCTTGCCCAGGTACTCGGACAAACATTGTTCTGCTTGTGTCTGTGAGGATGTTTGGATGAGTAAACATTGCAACCGATGGACTCTGAGTGTAACAGATTGCCCTTCGTGATGTGGGTGGGTCTCATCCAACCAGCTGAAGGCCAGAATAGGGCAAAAAGAGGCGTCTCCCCTGTGCAAGAGAATTGGTATGGCATGAAATGAGTTTTCAGAAATAGAACCTTCATGTGTAACTGTGTACCGTAGTGTCCAAGAGTCCGTTAGGTAGAAAGGTCAGGGACAGATGGACAGTTATTGCAGTGGCTGGCTATGGGCAGAGTGTTTGAAGACCTTAAAAAACTAATCTAAAGTTTATACAGAAGAATAGAAGTTCCCAAGTAGCTATTGAGTTTAAAAAGTAAGAGCAAAAAGAGAGACATGGATGTGTTAGAAAGACATGAAAACAGGAGTGAAAGCCATGGAGATGGAAACCATGTGGTTCCCGTGCAGGAATGGGCGAGTAGAGACATGGGAAGGAGAGGGAGTCCCAGAACAGACCCAGATACACGGGAATCTGGTGTGCTAAGAGCGTGCCACAAATAACCCGGGAAAGAACAGATTGGTTATTAAATGGCACTGGAAAAACTTGTTCACTGCGAAGAAAAAGTTGAATTCCCACTTTTTACCCTATACAAATGTGAATCCCCTTAGATTTAAGACCTAAATTTGAAACATGAAACTATAAAGCTAAAAGGAGAAATTGTTGAAAAATAGCATTGCAATTTGGGGACAGCCAAGAATTTCATAATAAGACCCTCAAAACCTTTCTTCTTAGGGAAAAAATGAACACATTTGATGATGACAAAATTAAAAATTCTGTTAAATGAAGGTCTTCATAGATGAAATCAATAAGGAGGTTACAGATTGATAGGTTTTTACAATGTCAAAAATTATTGGGACAAATGACAAACATTGAATATGAACCCTTAATGAGACATTAGTGTTGTATAAATGTTAAAATTACGGAATGAGAAAATTGTATTATGGTTTATGTGGGAGAAGGTCTCTGTTCTCAGGAGATTTACACTGAAATATTTAGCAGTGAAGTGTCTGAATGTCAGCATCTCACTTTCAAATATTTCAATAAAACATGTATCTTCACACAATGTGAATATAATTAATACTACTCAGATGCACACTTAAAAATGGTTATGGTGGTAAATTTTGTGTTATATATTTTTTACCATAATAAAAAACAAAAAACAAACAAAATCCCTAGAACCTGGCCCAGAGGATTGCAGTTGGCAGGGGTCACATTAAAAAATATATATGTATATAACAGGTATATATGTGTATATATACTTATCTGTCTATATCTATACTTATAGAAGAGCAATACAAAGCATGTATGGAAAAATATTAATAATAGGTAAATCTATTATAATAGTCATGCAAGTTTTTGTTAATTAAAAATTTTTCAAAGTAAAAAGAGAAAGCAATAAAGTCACATGGAGGGTATACCACAGACTCTTGAACATCAACAATACAAGATGAGGAACAACACAGGAAAAGGAGCCAAGGGCATGAACAGGCAATTCACAGCAGTAGAAATTGATTGGCCAGACGTATATCTTCATGGACACCTCTTCAGATGCCCAGCGTCCCTGGTGATCACAGAAAGGAAAAACTAAAACCGAAATGAGATGCACATGACACTCGCCGGGTTGGCAGGCGCTGGAAAGCCGTGTAATGCCCAATGTTGGTGAGGCTGGAGGCCATGAGCCCTCATCGCGCTAGTCCAGAGGTCTTAGAGACCAGTCTGGCAGCGTAGAGTAACCCTGGGCATACACATGTCCTAGGACCTAGCCATCTGCACTTGAGTGACAGGCAGCCTCAGTGGGGCACAGGTACGAAGATGTCCTCATGGCATCACTTGCCCTACGTAGGCTGGGAAGCCGCCCAGGCCCATGGCTAGAGGAATGGATTAGCAACTGAGAGAGCTGCCTACCAGCTGGGGTCCACTCCTACCCCAAGCCTTGTTAGAGCAAGAAAACAGAACTTCGTCATGACCCCCAAGAGCAGGGCAGGAGGCCTGGAGTGGAGGGACCCTCTGTGAGGCTTCAGGACTCAGGGGACTGGAGTTAGTTTGAGTTAAGAAAAACCAATACAATTATATTTGCTGTGTGTTTGAATTGATAACTAGAGATTGACTTCTCCCGTACTGTCATTAGCTGCCATTTGCTCCCCAGCTCCCCAGGAGCCAAATGAACGCCAGTGCTTACCCCAAAGGTGAGCTGCGTCGGGAGGAGCTGCAGGCCCAGGGCCGTCCAAGGCGGGGATGCTGTTGCATATGGAGGCTGGGAATCCCATGGGTCAGCATGTCGAGATTTTATACGTGGTCTAAAAAGAGATTTTCAGAAATCCTGGTACTTCTGTTTCTTAAGATGCAAGTATAACTATGTCCTAAAAACAATGCCCACCGTTTGGGTGGGTGCTACCAGGGTCTGAGCAATGTGGGGGATACACGCCCCAGTGGGACCCTAGGAGGGGAAGGACGGCAGTCACATTGCATTCCTCACGCCAAGAATAAGAGGCCTTTTCAGGGAAGAAAAATAAATGTGTGTTCTTTTGCTGTGTGGTAATTCTGCATACAGAAAATACATTTACTGAGTAGTTCATGTACTATGCTAGATAAAAAAATCCCTTAATCTAAAAAAAAAATTAATATATCAGTTCTTTTTGTAGGTATTGATTGTTATCGTTTAGCCCTCAAAGGAACTTAAATCCAATGCCTTTGTCTCTCCTGTAAAGTAAGGGGCTGATCCTGAACTTGTGGAACCAAAGGTGAGGACACAGAGAACTTTTCTTTGTTGAGCATCAGAGGAGTCTTTGCTGGTTGAATTTATGTGGGGACAACATCTTGGCAAGAGAACTGTTCAGAGCAGTGAGCGTCTTCTGAGCAGGTCCTGTTCTGACCCCTCTGGGCTCCTAGGAAGGGGGTCAGGACGAGAGCGGGGCGCTAACTTGGACTGAGGAGCTACGGCGCGTCAGGGCCTGGGCGAGGGGCATTCCACATGGTCTCTTGTGTATTTCGCACACTTCTCCCACGGGAGCGGGCGTCACCCCCGACCCAGCTTACAGATGAGAACACAGAGGGGCAGGGCCTTAAAGCAACTTGCCCAAGGCGCACAGCCAGATCACGGACTTGCTAGGATCCCAACCTAGCAAGTTGGGATCCTTGCAGATCATTTCTGCAAGGATGATCTGGTCATTTCTACCACGCTAGGCTGCCACTGGCAGACAAAACTGGAAAAATATTTTGAAACTTTATCCCAGGGTTCAAAGGGCTCCAGCTAGTTTGCCTGAGCTCATCTTAAAGGCATGCCCGCCCTCCTTAAGATTCGTTGACACCCTGAAGCAGTCAGCAGAAAATAACTGCAGGAACAATTGCTGTTCCAAATTGGGTCTGTGAATTTCAGGTCATTTAGATGTCCATTCTGTAGGCAGACTTTATTTATATCCCAGCTTTGGGTTCAAAATGTCATGTGCGCTGCAAAATGAAAAAAAAAAAAAACTAACAAAACCCAAAAAAACCAGTCCCCTGCAGCCACTGGGGCCCTCCTAGAGGGAGGCTCAGCTGCCAGGGGACACTTAACAATTGCCCAAAAGGACTTAGCCAGAGGCAATGCGGTTTGGCTTCCAAGCCCATAAGAGCCTGATTTTGAGGCTGTTCGCCTCTAACCTTTCAAAATTCCTGCTCTTTGGGGAGGAAGAGGCGTCAACTGCAGACCAAGGTTGATGACAAGTTGAATATTCAAACTGACATTCACTGAGAATGACGAGGGAGGAAGCTTTAATAGCATAACAAACGATTCTCCTGAAAGAAAATGTCAGGCGCACTGCTTTTTTTCTTGGACTTTCTTTCCTCATCACCCGCATCCACCCACACACGCTTAAATTTTGGCTTATTTCAACTTCAGGACGTTTGCCAGCCAGGCAGGAAGAAGAAGTTAAATCAGGATGGTTCCAAAGCTTCGGTTTTCAGACACTAATAAATGAGGGGAATGATAAGGCCTTGGTGCAAACCCACGAGGGGGCCCCTCTAAAGTGGCTCTTCCTGCCTGAGTCAGCATCGGCCCTGGTGGGGTTGGGGTCCTGCACGCAGGGGACCCCAGCGGCCAGGCTCGGGGTGCGCATGCTCTGAGCCCTGTCGTCTCTGAGGATGGAAAGGAGAACTCCGATCCAGAGTGGATTTGCTGTAATTAGGGCCAGCGCAATCATTCTGCTCCCAGATGAAAAGTTTGCTTCAAGCAGACCAGCCTTGCAGGGATGTTGCTGGAAAGCCTGGCTGTCCTATTAAGGAGGTAACAAGTCTGCGTGCTGTTAGTCTGCGGCTCACTTGGCTTTGCCTGGTGTCAGATTCTGTGTGATTAGGGGGCCCTCCCTCGGGTTTTTTCTCCAAAAAGGGAAATGACTCATGCGCTATGGCCCTGTGACTTACAGGAGGGCAGCAAGGTCTCATAAAGGAAGGTTCTAAATTTTAATGTTCCAACTTGAGACTGTAAATTTGTACAGCCAGTCCAGTCCTATTTATGACCTATCAATCTATCATCTAATTATTTGGCAAATATTTATTGACCACCTAGTATCTGCTTGTTTGTGGGAAAAGCCCAAGACAAGCTTTTTGGCAGGCTCCAGAGACCAACACTTGAATCACCTCCAAGAGCCCATTGAAAACATGGGCCCCGGACCCTCTGCCTGGAATCCTGCTTCAGTAGCCGCTATTCATCGGGCCCCTGCCATGCACTAGGCCAGGCATGTCACCTCATTTCATCTTCATGACACCCACTCCAAGAGGAGCAACCATTCTCCTCATTTTACAGAAGAGGCTCAGAAACGTTGAATAATTTCCCCCACATCTCACAGCTATTAGCAATAGGATTCTAACCCACATTTATCTAAATCCAGAGCTGATACTCTTTCCATCATACCGCCCTTTCCTTAATCCCAAACTCTACCCCCATCCTGATGCCAGCCCACCAACTGGCGACACCCCCAGGCAGCTGTGCTGGTGATGGGAGTCCTCCCTGTGGGCTTGACTTGGGTCTCCGTTGACATTTGCTCTTGCATCACCCGCTGGCTGGAAGCGTTTGCTCCCAAAGACCAGCGTCTGCAGGAGGCGGCCTAAATTCCCTCGCTTGGCATCCGAGGCTCTTTACGCTTGGCTTCCTCTATTTCTTCTTCCTTATCCCTCGCAGCTCCCCGGCAAGCCCTCGGGCCCAGCTGGTCTGTGCTCTGTCTTTGGAATGTCCAGAGGTTCTTGCAGGAGGAAGTTTCTTTCCTTCTTCCAAAGGCCTGCCCTTCCACCCACTGTGGATCCCATTTTCCTGCCTTCAAGGACTTTTCTACTTCGGTTTTCCTCTTTTCCCCACATTGTTCTTCTCCCCCTCTTTCTGCAGTGCCCCTTCAGCAGGTGAAATGCTCCAGAGTCTCCCATATTAAAAACTCTTCCTTGGGCCCCGTTTCCCTCTAGCTATTGCATCGTTTTTCTATTCCACGTCTTGGCAACACCTCTCGGCAGAGTTTTCCCCAGGGGCTGTCTCATCTCACTCACTGCCCATTCACTCCTCAGCCTCCTCCTGAAATTGCCCACATCAAGGTCACCAGTGCCTCCCATGCTGACAAATCCAACATGCCTTCCTAGTCTGCTCTTGAGCTTGGCCGTGTCTGGCAGAACGGAGGGAGCGCTCCTTTGTTAAACACTCCCTTCCCTTCACTGCTGATTCCCTTGAGGATCAGCAGACGACAGCGTGCGTGCGCCCCAGCCATCATGGACAGGAAGGATTTCACAGAGGGAGTCTGGCGCTTACAAAGCACCGGAAGGAGTGAGGTGCAGCTGAGGGCTGTCACCCTCCTCATCCGACCCAGCGCCGGAGAACCCGCCTGTGCGGGTGGGATGCTGCACCACCACTTCCGGCTCCAGGCCCTGTTGCGCCACTGTAGTCCCTGCCAACTCAACCACGGCGCTGTCCAGCCTCTTACCCTCACAGAGCCAGAGACTCTCTGGGACCCTTCGATGAAAAACAAAACGCCTCTTTGGCTAAGCTGCCAGGGGGTGCAGCGGACTCCTGTCCCATCCTCCACATCTTGAGCTATTGCACCTCCTTGGAGAAAGCCGGGTCCTGCACAGGTCTGAGCTTGGGGCGGGGAAAGGTATTCTGTGGTTCCCTAGGCTCCAGTGGGCATGGGGCACATGGCAAGTAGGTGGCGGTGGGATTGAGTGAGGCCCGGGTGCTCCAGTACCATGTTCTTCGGATTTTCACCCTCCCTCAGAGTCCAGTTCTTCTCCGTCTCCCTGCCCAGCTGACCTCTATGTATCAAAGGGCCTCGGAGCTTGATCCCGGCCAGAGGGGTGGGGTGCCCGGTCTGGTGTGGAGCATGCTGGGCTCCAGATGGCGGCTTAGGGTCCGGGCTTGGGAGATGTGGCACCAACCAGCAGCAGCGCCTTGCCTACCGGAATGAGCTGTTACCAAAGGCAATGGAGAAAGATCCTGTGCCATCCTCACGTCCCCATTTCCGGCCACCATAGAAAACGCCCACTAGCTCTGGCCCAACCTGAAGCGCCGTCCACTTCAAATGACAGGCAGAAGCAACCTGGCATGGAAACTGGATTTCATTTTGAGGTTGGGTCCAGAATCCTGAAATATATGTACCCTGAGATTAGAAAATAGGATTGAAAGCTTGCTGGCAGGCCTGGCGGGAGGCTGCCTTCTCAAGTTCCTCTGCCTGAGCAGCCACCAAGGGGTAAGGAAGAAGGGGGAGCAGCCTTCTCATCGAGCATGAAGTCTGCATCCCCCTCCCAGCCTTTCTCTGCGATTTGGACACCTCCCCGGGAGCCTGCCTGTCCCCAGGGCATCAGGAGTTGCAGCCCTCTGGGATGCCAGCAAACCATCCCAGCGGCTCATCTCTGCTGAGAAGCATGTCACTGGCCCGAAGTCTGGGTGAAGCTGCTCCCCACAGTACACGTCAGAGTGCCGGCGCACAGAGCTCCCTGTGGGCTTTCTCTGAGCCCTGGAATAAATACCTGCACGGTCCCCACCGCCTCCTCTCCCCTTCCCCCATCCCTTCTCTTCTTTGGCCTTCTGTGATTTTCTTTGAAGGAAGAAATAATTTTGCCCCAGGAAACTCATTTATAGCAAAATAAGTGAAAGGTCTGGGCATCTGGCCCCGCATGGGGCTTGTTTTTGGGTTATTGCTTTAGCATGCCTTCGTCTGGCTCGGCCAAGCTTAGAACCTCTCCCTGCCAGCATCACACCTGGTTTCAGCTGGAAGGGAAACAACTTCGGCTTTTCATCTTCTGGGCCTCTTTGTTATTATTGGAGCCGAGGTTTGGCCTGGGATCAGACAGGGGGAGTGGCGGGGGCTGGGAACCAGAGCTGGAAACCGTCCCAGAGGCCAAGGAAGGGAAGGGCTTCCCATAGCTTTGGAACGGCTGCTGCTGGGGAGCCTGGGCTGGGACTCCCAGGCTGGCGGGGCTGACCTGCAGCCGGTGAGGCTGGAGCAGGATGGACGCCCTGGTCTGAGGGTTGCTGCTGATTTTAGATCCAGGAGAAGAGTCCTTTGTAGGCCCCTTGTGATAAGGGATTTTAAGTGATTCCGCTTAAGTGAGAGATGCATAAAGATGTGAAAAAGCAAAAGGGTTAAGCTTGGAAAACCATATGCTAAATTTCCTGGGTAGGGAGATTGCTTTTTGGGATGGTTTATAGGTTAATGGTTAATATTTTCTTAAAAGCTGGCTTATTTCTATCCCTTCATTTTTTTTTCAATACAGCTTTGAGAAAAACCAAATTGCCCTTTAGCATGCCTAAGAGGATTTCGTCTATCGTCGGTTTCGGGATCTTTATGGTGTGCATATCTAGTGAAAACCATTTCCCATAAAAATACCAAGGGAGGGCATTTCGATGGGATTTTAAGCTTATTTAAAATTAATTGCAGATTCATTTCACTGCACATTCATTGAGGGGTTTTCTTTTTCATTATTAATATGAAGAAATGGTGAGGGCTCTGCCAAAAGTCTGAGTGGAGAAAGTGGCTGCCCTGGGTTTCCTGTAGGCAGCAGACATCTGCCTCTGCATTCCTGGGCTGACTCGGCTCTGGCCTGTCTCTGATTAAACGGGCCTAGGCGCAGTGGACGGGATGACTCCTGGGCCGTCCCTGGCTTCCTGCTTCCTCCCATCCCCCTTCCCACCCACCCCAGGGGGAGCGCAGCGTAGGGGCACTGAAGAGGGAAAGGGAAGCTGAAAGCAGAGGCTGGGAGGGAGAAATCGAATGGGCAGGAGCTGTCCCAGGCGAAAGCCCCGCAGGGCCCCTCCACTTCGCTCTGTTTGTGAGGACACCACGGAAGGGAGTCTGCTGGCAGAAACCACGAGGTCACTTGTGTTCAGTGAGAGGAGACACTCTGAAGGTCTTCGTGAGGAGGCGACTACAACTGGGTTCAGTTTCTTTGAGCTCTTCCCTTGTTCGCCCCCATCTTCTATGAAGGATGCTGGCCCCCAGAGATGTGTTGGCTGGGTTTGGCCGTGGTCATTCTGTGGGTTCTGGGCGTGACAGAGATCTTGGTGAGCATCTGATCTACAGATTATTTCACACTGAGGAACCCAGAAGGGGTGAGGGACTTCCCCAAGGCCACTCGGCTGCAGGGTCAGGACGCTCAGTCAAGCACGCTCTGTTCCACTCCGGTGCTGTGGGACACGGCCTCGTGCACTGGGGAGCAGGAGTGGAGCCGCCTGGAGCCAGGAGCTGCCGGGGGAGGCTGAGGAGAAGGCAGGGCTGCTTCCTGTGGGAACGCAGGGTGTGGGGCTGGGGCCCACGTCTGGCCAGCGAGATGACTGTTTCCCCAATATTTCTTATTTTCCTGCCTTTTCAGCAATTGGCTTAGGGACCAGCTTTCCTATTACAAAGCTACAAAGCACATGGACATTTATCCCTGGCCGAGACGATTATGTGGTCTTTTCTCATGAGCATCTCCTTTAGTTCTCATAATTCTACGAGGCCAGTAATACTATGATCGCCATGTTGCAGGGGAGACCATGGGAGCGATGTGAGAGGGTCCGCTCCTACTGCCGTCCTGTGGCTCCTGACTTCCACAAGTCCCCACTCTTCCTGGGGGACTACAGTAGCATTCAGCACCCCTGGTATGAGGGTCAGCTCAGCCCCCACGTCCAGAATTCCTTGGAAAGTCTGGTTGTTCTCCTTCCCAACCGCCCTCTGCACAGTTACTATAGTAACTGGCTCCAGGGAAGGGACTGGGAAGTGTTTGGACTGTGCTGAATCCTGGCCCTAGTTATTGACCGGAGGCAACAAGTGCTGGTGGGGGAGGATCTTGAGAAGGTCAAGTGTCATTTTGGGAGGTCCCCGTCTCAGGTAAGGCTTTGCATGGTCCGCAGGCCTGGGAGGAGGCCACTCTTTGCTTACAAAGAGGAGAGAGCGTCTTTCAGTCCTGATGACTAGAGTATCTCGGCTTCAAGATTCTGTCTTGTTCGCCCAAATGTCCCATTCCCGGCCTCAGAGTCCCACTCTCTTCCGGTGAAGGCTCTGACACTGATGTGGGAGCCTTGTCCTTTTAATAGCACTGCCACCTTTGAATTGGATCCTGGGCCTGAGTTGTGGCCCGGGTGTCCCTGTGGGTTTAAGCAACAAGAGTCTCCTTAAATGCTGCCACCGAGGCCCTTTGGCTTTCACAGGGAACCCTGAGGTCCCTGCCACCTGATTGGGCCAGTCATTTTCTTTCCTTTTTATTTATTTATTTATTTATTTTTCTTTTTTTTTTGAGACAGAGTCTTGCTTTGTTGCCCAGGCTAGTGTGAGTGCCGTGGCGTCAGCCTCACTCACAGCAACCTCAAACTCCTGGGCTCAAGCAATCCTACTGCCTCAGCCTTCCGAGTAGCTGGGACTACAGGCATGCGCCACCATGCCCAGCTAATGTTATATATATATATATATATATATATATATATATATATATATAAGTCGGCCAATTAATTTCTTTCTATTTTTATAAGTAGAGACGGGGTCTCGCTCAGGCTGGTTTTGAACTCCTGACCTTGAGCAATCCGCCCGCCTCGGCCTCCCAGAGTGCTAGGATTACAGGCGTGAGCCACCGCGCCCGGCCTTTCTTTGCTTTTTAAATAGACTTTATTTTATTAGAGCAGTTTTAGGGTCCTGGAAAAATTGAGCAGGAAGTACAGAGTTCCCCAGTCCCCCTTCACCACCACACATGTGCACCCTCTCCCCTCTCCCCATCCCCCACCAGAGGGTGGCTCTGTTATAATCTATGAACCTACGGTGACATGTCATTATCACCCAAAGGCCACAGTTTACGTCAGAGTTCACTCTTGGTTTTGTGCATTCGATGGGTTTTGACAAATGTATAATGACATGTGTCCACCATTATAGTACCATACAGTGTAGTTTCACTGTCCCCCAAATCCTCTGTGCTTTGCCTAGTCATCCCTCCCTCCCTTCCCCCAGCCCCTGGGAATAGTGATCTTCTTACTGTCTCTATAGTTTCGTCTTTTCCAGAATGTCACATAGTTAGAATCCTATACCACGCAGCCTTTCCAGATGGGCTTCTTAGTAACATGCATTTAAGGTCTCTCCATGTCTTTCCATGGCTTGATATTTCATTTTTTTAAGCACTAAATAATATTCCATTATCTGGATGTGCCAGTTTATTTATTCGCCTATTGAAGGACATCTTGGTTGCTTCAAAGAGTTTTGGTAATATGAATAAAGCTGCTATAAATATCTGTGTTTTGTGCGGGTATAAGATATAAACTCATTTGGGTAAATGCCAAACGAGTATGACTGATATATGGTATGGTAAGAGTATGTTTAGTTTTGTAAGAACTTGTAAACTGTCTTCCAAAGCGGCTGTACTATTTTGCATTCCCCCTAGCAATGAGCAAGAGTTCCTGTTGCTCCATATCTGTGCCAGCATTTGGTGTTGTCAGTGATGTGGATTTTACCATTGTGTGTGTAGTGGTGTGTAGTGGTATCTCACTATTGCTTTAATGTGCAATTTTCTAATGACATACGATATTAGGCATCTTTTCATGTGCTTATTTACCATCTGTATGTCTTCTTTGGTGAGGTGTCTGTTCAGATCTTTTGCCCATTTTTAAAACAGGTTGTCCATTTTCTTATTGTGTTCTAAGATGTCTTTGTATATTTTGGATAATAATACTTTATCATATGTGTCCTTTGCAAATATTTTCTCCCAGTTTGTGGCTTGTCTTCTCATTCTCTTGACAGTGTCTTTAACAGAGCAGAAATTTTAAATTTGAATGAAGTCCAACTTACCAATTATTTTTCTAATGGAGTATGCCTTCAGTGTTATAACTAAAATATCATCACCAAACCCAAGATCATCTAGATTTTTTCTTATGTTATCTTCTAAGAGTTTCATAGTTTTGCATTTTACATTTAGGTCTATGATCCATTTTGAGTTAATTTTTGTTAAGGTATAAGATCTGTAAGGGTGTAAGATCTATTCCTAGATTCATCTTTTTTTTCTTTTTTTGCATGTAGGTGTCCAGTTGTTCCAGCACCATTTGCTGAAAAGACAATATTTCCTCCATTGTATTGCCCTTGCTCCTTTGTCAAAGATCAGTTGACTATATTTGTGTGGATCTAATTCTCTATTGTGCTCCACTGATCTATTTGTCTATTAATTCACCAACAACACACTGCCTTAACTACTGTAGCTTTATAGTGAGTATTGAAGTTGGGCAGTGTCGTTTCTCTGATTTTGTTCTCCTCCAGTGCTGTATTAGCTATTCAAGGTCTTTCGCTTCTCCATATAAATTTTAGAAAGAGTTTGTCAATATCCACAAAATAATTTTTTGTGATTTTAATTGAGATTACATTAAATCTATAGGTCAAATTGAGAAGCACTAATATCTTGAGTTTTCCTATCCACGAACATGGAATATCACTCCATTTATTTATTTTTTATTTTACTTTTTGATACAGAGTCTTGCTCTGTCACCCTGGCTAGAGTGCAGTGGCACCAACACAGCTCAATGCACCTCAAAGTCCCGGACTCAGTCATCTTCCTGCCTCAGCCTCACGAGTAGCCGGAACAACAAGTGTGTACCACGACGCTCAGCTAATTTTGTAGAGACAGTGTTTCACTCTTGCTCAGGCTGGTCTCAAACTCCATACCTCAAGTGATCTTCCTGCCTCAGCCTCCCAGAGTGCTAGGATTATAGGCATGAGCCTGGCCATTTTTTTTTTTTCTTTTTCTTTTTTGAGACACAGTCTCACTCTATTGCCCGGGCTAGGGTGCTGTTTTTCTTTTATTTTTTTAATCAAAGTTTTGTGGGTTTTCTTTTTAAAGCTTCCAAAGCAGTTAACTGAAACCATACAACTAACATAACCTTTGTCCTCATACTGTTCAAACGCCAGAGCTACTTGCTGCAGCTCGCCATTCACCATAGGTGAGCATCTTAGAAACCGTGGTATACCTGCTTTCCAGGGTTATCAACACCCCACTTACCACAAGCATGGGGCCCTACTGCTGTAGAACTGGCAAGAGATCTAGCTCTAAAATCCCATTCTGGGGGTCTGTGTACTAGCTACTTCAGTTGGGCTTCCCTCAAAAGCAGCGCCTCAGACACAAGTTTGCATGCAGATAGTTTACTCTGGACGTGGTTCCAGGAAGTAACAACGGGGATGCAAGAGTGAAACTCAGAAGAAGAGAAAAACTACAAGGTCGTGTTATTGAGTTGGCCACTGCCACAGGCAACCTGCGTCCACTGGGACCTCCTGAGAAGCATCAGGAAAAAGTCTCAGAATTGTCTGCCTAGAGTATGAAAATGATACGCACTTACCCACTGTCCCTCCCCCTACTTGTCTCTGGTGGCCCTGTAGGAGTTAATTCTCCCACAGTTCTGGCTTGTGCACTTGCCTGTGGATCAGAAGCTGCTAAAACCTGCATAGAAGTGGTCTCTGTGGCAGTGGCTGGAGTGACAGGTGGGGTCAGAGCACAAGCAGTGACCCATGTAGACCCCAAGAAGGCTGACGAAGATGCAAGTCAAGGTTCCAATCTTTAGACTTCAAGTCCATTATTTTTCTACTGTCTTCTGTAGGGTTCATACCAGAGAACATAAGGGTACTAATAACACTAATAGAAAAAACCATAAGTGCCATATTTGAGGTTTTACCAAGTGCTGCCCATGCCCATATGAAGATAAGTGCTTCATATACTATGCTATTAAGTCACCACCACAGCTCTATGTGGTGAGCACTACTAGGAGGTTGTCATCCCAGTCCTAGCTCTGACACTTTTTAGTTATGCCAGTGGGCAATTTAATTCTCTAAGCCTCAGTTTCTCCGTCTATAAAAGTGGATCAATAATGACATCTATGCAAAATGTTGTTGAAGATTAAGTAAGGTCATGTACAAGAATCAAAGTATCAGAATCTAAGAGTGAGCAGAAAACTCATGTGCCTGCTGGAGTTTTTGCCCAGGGCCATGTGAAGATTACTTCCACTGAACAGGCACCGTATGCTTCAGTTGCAACCCAGGTGTCATGCTTGGTCAGCAGCATGTACGACATACTTTAAACTGTTGCCCCATTTTACGGAGGAAGAAACTGTGACTTAGCAAGGTCACCAACAAGTTACAAGGCTACTTAGTGGCATTCACAATTTGGTCCCAAAGCTTTCAATACTTAACCATACTCGGTACTTCCTAGTGGGCAGGCAATTGAGGAGGGCCGAGGCAGGGTTGAGGAAGTTGGGCTTTATGCAGCAGGTAACTGAAGACCCAGGTGAGGTCTGTGGGCTAGGAAGACTCGATGCTAAGTGCTGATTGAGGACAATTTGTTTGGAAGGTCTGTGGGGCAGAGGGGACAAGGGGCACACATAAGGTGAATGGTCAGGGGCTGGACATGACTGGCCAAGGCTGGAGCAGGGCCTGAGCCCAGGGGTAGCAGGGAGCCCACTCTGAGTAAGGTCAAGACAAGAGTGCGGGAAAGGCTACTCTGATTCCAGGCAGACAACTTTTCTCTCTCCCAGACTAGGGTGCATGCTCTAGAGAGGAAAATGGTTTGGGGGGACATAGGGCTGACTTTGTTTTATTTTTGAGATGGTCTCACTCTGTTGCCCAGGCTAGAGTGCTGTGGTGTCAGCCTGGCTCACAGCAACCTCAAACTCCTGGGCTCAAGCAATCCTGCTGCCTCAGCCTCCCGAGTACCTGGGACTACAGGCATGCACCACCATGCCTGGCTAATTTTTTCTATGTATTTTTAGTTAGCCAATTAATTTCTTTCTATTTTTAGTAGAGACGGGGTCTCCCTCTTACTCGTGCTGGTCTCGAATTCCTGAGCTCAAACGATCTGCCCCCCTCAGCCTCCCACAGTGCTAGGATTATAGGCGTGAGCCACTGCGCCCGGCCAGGGCTGACTTTGGAAAATTGTCTCAGATGCTGGCAGAAACAAATATAAAGTATCTGGAGAAACACAACTTCAACCCAAGATTCAAAGAATTCCCATAGATAAAATTCCAGTGAATTTGTGCTCAGAGTCAGCTCCAGCTTGGCAGCTCTCAGAATCTTGGGGGAGGCAAAAGGAACGGGGGTTGCAGGTCAAGGTGGAGTGTCTCAGGAGAAGAGGCTGGGAGAGTTCCCTGGCGATGGAGCTGGTTGGTTGTGAGAAAGGCCCTTGTGACTCACCTAGGCCTACTCTGGGCAGTGCCCTGGGGTGGCCACAGCCCAGGCAGGACTGGTTGCAGGGAGCATGGGGTGCTAGGGGGTCCCAGCCTTGGGGGTGCCAGCAGCAGCAGAGGCTTCTGGGTACATGTCAGAGGAAGTCTGTGTGGAGGTCTGTGTAGAGGTCTGCGTGAGGGAGCTCCTCCCTCTACTCCCAGGGCCTCAGACCCAGTTGGGGGAGGGAGCGAGACCCCAGTAATGACCAGGGTTAAAATTTATTCCAGTTTGTCAGGAGGGAAGAGGGTGTGTAGACTTAACAATTAAGCAGAATTATGGAAAATAAACATAGTAATGAATCACCCAGGCTGGTAATAATTCCTTTTTACTCAAATTTGTGGAGACAGATTCCTAGATATAAAAGTTATTATAATATTAATTACCATTCTAACAACTACTACCAACAACAACTATGAACATTTTTTTTGGTAATGTTTGATCTGTGCAAGTTTTACACATGAATTATTTAATCTTCACAATAACCCACGGAGGCAGGTATACTACAAATCCATTTTACAGAAGAGGAAACTGAGGCCAAGAGTCATTTGTTAAGTCACTTGTCAGGTGTTACATAGCTATTAATGGTGGAGCTGAAGTTCAAATTCAGGTTTGTTTACTTACCATGTTATCTGGTCCTTCATCCACATCAGCTCCAAGCACTGGCTCTAGGGGTTTTAAAATGTGGAATATCCTCTTCATGTAAAATGCGTAACATCACGCCTGGCACACACTGGCTCAGTAGAGGTTAGCATTATTATTACTACTATTTGTCATAGCAGTCATGCCTCCCATTCCATATTCTTTCTTACATATTAAAATAAAAAATAATTTAAACTACAATGAAATGCCCTTCTTTCTCTGTGAAGTTTCCTTTGTCTCGGCTGTGCCAAACAGTGTGTCCAATTGCTGCCTGTCTGCCAACGCTCAGATGTGTTGAATCTCCGTAGAATCCTATCGCGTGCCCGGCCTCTGTGCAGTTGCTCAGACTGTGGGTGATTTGAGAGGACAGAGTCCATTCCTCTCTGGGAGCTCTTGGCATCACCTGGAGTCCTCCCGTGGCTGAGGCCTGACCCCTTAGGTGTCCCCAAGAGAGCATGCACCTGCTCCCGTGGGCAGGCCTCCTTTCCTCCTGCCCCAGGGACACCAGGCTGAACAGGCTCCAGCCAAACAGTTCCTCTAGGTAAGACCAGTCCTTAGCAAAAGTGTCCTTCCTTTCCCATTAATATGTAGCTTGGGGGCAGTGGCTGACCTTTCCTAATTGGGTTCCCTGGTTTCTCTGATTCTCTCTTCTCCCTCCCAATTTCAGGGCTAATGTCTCATTTCTTTGCCTCCATACCTTCAGTATTGTGCAGAAGACAGAGCATGGGTTGCAGTCAGGGTTCTGGGTCTGAATCCTGGACCACTCAGGGTAAGTCATTTAACTTCTCAGAGCTGCAATTGTTCCATCTGAAAAATATAGTGTGAATGTCCTTTTTACAGAGTTGAGGTGGAAGCCCCTGGCTCAGTGTCTGTCACATCGTAAAGGCTACATGCGTATAGTTTTCTTTCCCTCTCCCTTTAACAGCCATTCTGTGCTGCCATTCCCAGAAGTGAAGGGCTAAAGACTCAATGCCTTCATCTAAAGGGATAAATCTCTAGCTTTAAGGGCTTCTGCAGGCTGAAGGTGCTCTGGATGAACAGGCTGTTGGCTCCTTTTCAGCCACCGCTCCCTGCCTGTGCCATTCTCGTTCTCTTTGTGGTTTGATCAGCATGGCCACAGAGCCATTACTCATACACTTTCGCACAGTGGTTAAGAGCTCTGGTTCTGAGTCAGGCAGACTGAGGTTCAAACTTCAGCCTTGGCTGGCTGGTGATGGTAGGTGATTTACTTAACCATTTGGACGTTAGTTTAAATGGGGATAATACATATGTTAGCTCATAAGGCTGTTGTGGTGATTAAATGGGATAATGCATGCAAAACATTTAGCACAATGCCTAGCATGTAGTAAGTGCCTACTAAAAATTAGCTATTCTTCTTCTTATTATTAGATGATCTGAAGAACATTGTTATTTCTGCAATTTTAGTACTGTTTTCCTGGGCTCCACATAGACAAGATAAAAGGCAATTGCTGTTGTCCACAGGATCTGGTGTTAGTAGAGGTGAAGGAGGCATGAAAACAATACAATGAAATCACTGCAGTATTTGTGGGACTTGGGTGGTGAAGACAACATGAATCATGGGTCCATTTAGGGATAATTGTGCACAATCCAAAAATGTTTCCAGACTTTGTTTCAGGGAGTTTGGTGGATTAGACACATTGAATTAGATTGTAAAAGAAAACAATAAAAAGAACTGGTTAAATGATTTTGAACAACAACAACAAATAGATAGTTTTAAAGGAAGAGCTGAGCTGACATGAAAATAAGGAATATATAGGAACAAAAGAAAAAGAAAAAGGAACAACAACAACAAAAATAATAATAGTGAAAGTAGATAGGTAAGTTAGCAGAAAAGTCACCTCGAAGGTATTTATCAAAAACTAATGTCCTTGAATTTCAGTTTTGAAAGCTGGTTGTGGTATGGGAGATAAAGATTGGGCCACCTAGGCTGATAAATCTAATAGAGACCCTCACACAGAGCTGGGACACAAAAAGGATATAACCCCAATGTAAAGGTGAGGGAGAAGTAAACCCACCAGGCAGGAAGGGTCAACAAGCAAACCTGTCCTTGCCTGACAAGACTTGGCACTGGGTAGAGAGAAAAAAATATTCTTTGTGAAATCATAACTGCAGACTGGCCCTAATGTAGGTCTCTAGCCTAGATTCATTCTGCTTATATGGTCTGTAAAACCTTAAACAGAGAATTTAAATTAAAATAGTCTTAGGTTTGAATGGTCTCAGATGCTAGCAGAAACAAATATAAAGTATCTGGAGAAACACAACTTCAACTCAAGATTCAAAGAATTCCCATAGATAAAATTCCAATGAATTTGTGCTCAGAGTCAAAAAGTACAAGATAGACATGAAAAAAATACACCATGAGCAAGAGCCAGCAGGAAAAAAAACAAAAACAGCAGAATTAATCCTGAAAAGACTTTAATATCATAATCTTTACTTGTGGATAAAGAATATTAAGTATGTTTAATACATTTATAGTAGTAAAATAAAGAGATATTTGAAAATAGGCAAAGAAAGATAAAAGAAAATACATACTTTGAAAATTGGCAAAGAAAAACAGAGTATTAAAAAATATACAAGAGAAATTATAAAATAACCAAATAAAACTTTTAGGAATAAGAAATAGGAATTGAAATCTAAAATATTAGTAAATGTAGAAGCAGCTGAAGAGAGAATTATGAACTAGAAGACAGATCTGAAGTAGTTACCTAGAACGTAGCCCAGATAGAAAAGGTAAAGAAAAATTTGAAAGAAAAGTTAAGCAGCATGGAGGACAGAGTGATCTATAATCAGACTTTCAGGAAGAGAAGACAGAGAAATCATACCTGAGAATTTTCCAGAATTGTTGAAAGACAGTAAACCTTAGAACTAGGATGCTCTGAATCTCAAGAAAGATAAGAAATTCTTCCCTTAGACGTATCATAGTGAAAATGAAGAACACCTAAGACAAAGAAAAGATTACAAAAGCAGCTAGAAAAAAAAAAATAGGTTACCTACAAAATAATTACACTTATGAACAGAATAGAAGTCAGAAGAAAATAGAAACATGTACTGAGGGAAAATAATAGTGAGTCTGAAATTGTATACTCAGCAAAAGTACCTTTTAAATGGAAGGGCAAAATAAAGTCATTTTTAGACAAAAAATGAGCAGTTGAAACCAAGAAATATTCATTAAAGGAAATTCTAAAATCATGTACTTCTCACAGAAGGAATGTGATCTCAAATGTGATTCCAGATCCAAGGTATGACATACATACAAAAAGGAATTAAGAGCCAAGAAAGTGGTGAATATGTGTGGGTATATATATTAAGTACATAAATATTGACTGTATAATTAAGAATAACATCTACTTTTTGATTGAAGGGAAAATAAGATAAAAAGTAAACCCCAATAACTTGCAAGTTGGGAAGTATAAACAGAGTTAAATATTTAAAAATCCATGGAATGTTCAGAAAAAGGGTGAGGATATTAATTAGCTTTAGACATTGTTAAATATCCATCTTAAACTTTCTAGAGTAGCTACAAAAATAATATAGGTAAAAAAATGAGTGAGAAAAATAAATCAATCACCTCCTACACTGAAAATAACAAGAGAAACTAAAAAAGAAAAATAGATAAGTAGGGTAAATGTATAACACAAATACAAAATAAGATAGCAAAAATAAATCAAAATATGCTGATAAACACAATAAAATAAAGTAACTAAAATCTTTGGTAAAAGACAAAGATTTTCTGAGTTGATTATTTTTTAAATAAGCAAATTCAGCTTATATGCTGTTTACAAGAGACATATCTAAAAGATAAGCATCACAAAAGCTAAATATGAAAGGATGGAAAAACATATGCAAGGCAAATACTAAGCCAAATAAAAGAAATAGTGTGGTGATATTAATATCAGATAAAATAGTATCTAAGGAAAAAAGTATAACTACAAACACAGAGTATCATGACATATGAGAGGACATTCTTCACCAGAAAGATATAACAATTCTAAACTGACGTAAACCTCAAAAACAAAACAAAACAAAACAAAAACCATTAAAATATATAATGACAGAACTAGAAGGAGAAATTGACAAATTCATGATCAAAGTAAGTTTTAACATTTCTCTCTTATAAGCTGGGAGATAAAATTAACAAAGATATATTTGAACAACACAGAATGAAGTTTGACCTAACAGACATTTATAAACTTTTGCACACAAATAGAGAACACATATTCTTTTCAAGCACACATGGAACATTTATGAAAATTAAGCTATGAGGCAAGTCTCAAAAATTTCAAAAGAATTGTTGTTATACAGGCCACATTATCTTTTTTTTTATTTCAGCATATTATGGGGGCAGGCCACATCATCTAACCACAATGCAAATAAGTTAGAAATCAACAACCACAATGACAAGAAATTATAAAATCCCATTATTTTGGAATTAGAAAAACAACACTTCTCACAACCTATGAGTTAAAGAAATTACAATAGAAGTTAGGAAATATTTAGCATTGAACACTAATGAAAATATTACACATCAAGACATGATAATGCTGCCAATGCAGCATTTATAGGGAAGTTTATAGCCTTAAATACTTATATCAGAAATGAATAAAGCCTAAAAATTAATAAGCCAAACATAAGAAGTTAGAATAAAAGCAGAAAGTGAAGGAAGGTGATAATAAAGATAAGTGAAGAAGGAGAAAAGAAACATGCAGTAGAGGTAATTAAAAAAATGCTCCAAAGTTAGTCTTTTGAAAGATTAATAAAACAAAATTTGTCAAGATTGATAAAAAAAAAAAACAACAACAAACAACCAGCCACGGTATTTGTAAAGAAAAAATATCCCCAATTTACAAAGCTTAGTTTGTTTACAGATGAGATTTAAAATTCCTTCTAACTTCGGTCTAAGTTCATAGGGAAGCCTGAGCCCAGAGACTGAATGTGACTTGCACATTCAGAGAGTTGGTGGGCCTATTTGCCACTAGTCTTGTACTGCCTGACCTTTCCTTCACTTGGCCTGACATTTCTCATAAGAGAATTATTTCTTTGAATTAGAAGCCAAAGCATCTCTTAAAATAGGTGTATTGGTGGTGGGGGTGAGAGGTTGTCTCAGGGTTCCCTTATGGCCCAGTCCATACAAGCCACCTTCATGCAGCCCTTACACTGTGTGAAGTTTGGTGGAAGGATAAATGTGGGTGAGTGAAAAATTATCTTACCTTCTAGTAATGATTCCTCTTGGAGAGGCAACTGTCTTGGGGATAAAGGCATGGTAGGCCACTGGAATAGGAGGTGAGGGTGCATACCGAGTCCAAGCCCAGAAATCATGGTTAAGTTGCTGTGCATGAGAACATGAGAAGCATTTGAGTTTTGCTCCTTCGAGGGTTGGGAAAAGAAGATCAGAGGAGAGAAGAGGGAGAGAGGAGAGAGGAGGCAGTGAGAGGGCATGGAGGTGGGGACCACTCGGACTCATGTAAGCAGGATCTATTCTCCAGGAGGGTGGAATGGCTGAAGGACTTCTAAGAAGGAGGCTTACTAATCCTTAGTCTGAATAAGAGGTGCTGCAACATAGCACACTGATGGCTACCGTGTTTCCCCGAAAATAAGACCTACCCATAAAATAAGCCCTAGCAGGATTTCTAAGCATTTGCGCAATAGAAGCCCCACCCCGAAAATAAGACCTAGTGATGGGCGTGGCTACGCAGCGCATCTGCACAACCCGTGCATTTCAGTGCGGAGCGGTCAAGACTGCCCCATCGTGACAGCTACTGTCCCAGAGGTGACCGGAAGGTGCGGGCAGCCCCACCAACAAGGTCGGCTCCCCCTGTCAGGTCCTGGCCATCTTGTGCGTGCTGCAAGCTGAGGCTTTGAGAGGAAAATAACACATCCCCTGAAAATAAGCCCTAGGGTGTCTTCTTGAGGAAAAATAAATATAAGACCCTGTCTTATTTTCGGGGAAACACAATATGTCTTTACTGTAAAAGATTTTCAGTTAACCTGCTTTCCTCTGGAATGCTTTCTGTGAAATTGTGAAAATGGAAGTCTGGTGGTTTGCCACTTCAGGCTCCAGGGTTAACGAGAAAACTGAGCAGGATCTTAATGTCAGTGGTGCCCACGAGAACATAAGCCCTCCGGGAACTGGCAGGCATCTCGTCCGGGAGAGCTCTGAACTTCTTTCTGGGTGAGGAAATGGTGCTAGTATCAGTTACGATTGTATTTGGTGGCAAGTAAGAGTTTAAACAAGCAAGAGGCTGCTACGTTCCAAAGTTGTGAAGGAGCTCAGGAAATTTCACTCCAAAATATGACTCTTTGGTATAAAGAGTATTTTAAATTAAAGGCCCTTAGAGATCAACGGGCCTTTGGAAGGGGCTTTCCCTCTATCTGCATAACCAGAAGGACCCATCAAAGAACAATCAACTTCCCTGTTATCTCTCTATATTGCAGGAAAGAAGATCAAGAATGCAACCAGACCTGGCCCAAATCATTTTAAATCTAACACCTGTCTCTCAGGATAATTTAATTTGCAAAAAAAATTATTTACAAGCCAATTTATTTCCATCCATTCATCCTCCCTAGCAACCATTTATTGCCCCTAAACAGAATTACCCATACTCCTCCTCTCCCCCTCCCCCAAAAGGAAGGTATAAAAGTATCTGGATCCCACTGGGATATTGGGTAATCACTCTAGGATTCTCCCCATGAGCATGGTAAATAAACCTCTTTCTTTTATTAATCTTCCCTAAATGCAAGTTGATCTTTCAGCAAACTTTCAGGGGAAAGGGGAAGTTTCCCCTCACTCACTCCCTCAGCTGTCACCAGTGACCCAGCTTCCTTCCTGCTACTCTACCTTCGTGTGCCATTCCTGTCCTTTTGACTGCCTGATGGCTGCTGCTCCTCCTGCCATCTTGCCCGCATTCTGGGAAAGGAAAACGAGGAGGGAAGAAAAGACGAGACAGATGAAGCGGTCCTCTTTTGAGAAGCTTTTGTGGGATTTCCATCCAGTGACTTCTGCCAGGTGTGGGTCACATGGCCACACCTAGCTGCAAGAGACTCTGAGAAGGAGACTATTTTTGCTGGGCATATTGCCTCCCTGAACAAAAAATCAGGGTTCTATCGTTAAGGAAGACTTGGAAAATGGCTATTGGGTGGGCAAGTAGCCGTGTCCCCACAAAACTCATCTAAACTAGTGCTAAGTGGGCTGGGAGGTCCCAGGAGCCATCTGGGTTATTTGGAGATGAATAAGACAGCCCTTGAGGACTTTACAATTTAGAAGGGAAGACAGACAACTAATTGGAACAAGAACACTGAATTACATTTTAATATAATGTGGTTAGGGGAAGCAGTAGAGGCAAGCATGGGGTTTGGAGCACGGAGGCAAGGCAGCCCGGCTGGGCGAGGGGAGGTGGCACATGATAGCATGTCTACTGGGTGGCCGGCAGGGGAGAGGGCGTCCTTGCAAAGGGCCCCTGTAGGTGCAGTGCGGCATGTGGCATCACAAGCCGTCTGTATCACGGGACTAGCAAGTCTAAGGCGGGAAGGGATGGAGCATGAAGTAGGAGAGTCTGCAGGGGCAGGACTTCGACAGAAAGCAGACCTTGGCCTTCACCCTGCGGGCCTGGGAACGCCCTGAAGGGTCTGGAGCAGGGAGCGGCCTGGCCAGAACTGTGTTTGGGGCAGACATGCTAGCAGCGGGGCGGCATGGGTTGCTCAGGCAGGAGGCAGAGAGGGAGGGGGGTTCTCTGAAGACTCTCGGGGTGTAGGGGGAGAGGCCACACTGGCACCCCGCAGCTCTGTGGTCTGGGCGGTGATTTGCGGGGTGCTCTTTACTAATTCAATCCGGGAGGGGGTGGAGGGGTCACTGCAGAGGGGGCGTCCCATGAGCTGCCCTAGTTCTGCACTGATTTTGGAAAGAGAATTTTAGTGGAGGCGTGTGGGATGGAGACAGAGCCTCTCCTTTTTAAAAGGGAGGACATGGCCCTGGGAGGAACAAGCGAAGCGTCCAAGGTCACAAGGACGGTGGGCGCAGCACGTGGAGTCCACTCCCCTGACTCGCTCGAGTCAGGGCTCCGTTAAGCTCACGGAGCGCCTCTGTCGCCTTGGGAAGGAGTCCTCGGAGTCCCGCGGGCGCAACGCGGTTGCCGCGGAGGCCGCAGGCTGGGCCGCGCCTGGGCGAGGGTGCACAGGGCGGGCTGCGGAGCGGGAGGCCCGGGCGTCCCGCGGAGGCGTGCGCAGGGCGGGCAGGAGAGGCTGCCGAGGCCTTGCCTCAATGCCTGTGGTCCTCCCGGCAGCTCGGAGGCGAGGGGTCCCCGTCTGTGCACGGAGCGGCGCCCACAGAGGTGGCCAGCGTGCCCCAGCGTGTCCCAGCCAGACAGCCGGGTCCAGGTTGTGCAGTGTGGCCCGGGGCCCCGGAGCGCCCGACACTGAAGCCGGAGCTCCTCGGGCCTGCTGCTGTCGGGGCGCGCCCCGTGCGCGCCCCGTGCCCGCCCCGTGCCCGCCCCGTGCCCTCCCCGTGCCCGCCCCGTGCCCGCCCCGTGCCGCCCCGTGCCCGCCCCGTGCCTCCCCGTGCGCGCCCCGTGCGCGCCCCGTGCCCGCCCCGTGCGCGCCCCGTGCCCGCCCCGTGCCCGCCCCGTGCCCGCCCCGTGCCGCCCCGTGCCGCCCCGTGCCCTCCCCGTGC